>JAWQEG010004515.1:0-111238 GCA_033782935.1 Petrolisthes cinctipes | reverse complement strand
GAGATAGGAGGGAGTGGGGGAGAGATGGAAGGAGGAGAGGTAGGAGGAGGGAGTGGGGGAGAGTGAAGGACGGAAGGATGTAGGTCATTCTGTCAGCTGACGCACGCAACTCCCATCTCACTCCCTCACTGCCTCCCTTCCTTCCCCCTCCTACACTATTTTTGTCTGCATCAGCGAAGCGTGGACACTCACAGTCTAACAAGAGCTACGCCAACTCCACTATTTATCATCATCACCTTTTTCTTCTTCATATCGTGATTTCTATTCTCTTCCTCCTCCTCCTCCTCCACCGTCATATGAGTCTCTCCTCTTGTTTTTCCTCCTCCTCGTCCTCCATCTATCTCCTCTTGTTTTTCCTCCTCCTCGTCCTCCATCTATCTCCTCTTCCTTTTCCTAACATACCATTTTTAGGGAAAGCTTTACATTCACTCTTTACTACTGTCATGAAGCGAGTAACCCCAGGACCTTCTATATTCACCCAGTACAGAAATACGTTGCCTTGACCTAGCTTCCATTTTCACACAGTACAGTATACGTTGCCTTGACCTAGCTCTACAATACTATATACAGCCTACATCTCTTCTCAATGTCAACCCAACCCACCCAGCCTTTCTTACTTCGCTCTGTACTTCACTCCCATTTCCTTAAGGACCCTGTGATTGTGTATGAAAATTGGAAGCTTCTGATTCCTCCTGACCATGCCACGAAACAAACAACCTCCTTCCCTATAGGTGTGTGTATGTGTTTCGTGGCAATATTTGAAGGAATAATTTATATCCAATTTTCTGACTACATCACAGGGTCCCTTAGCCTCAACGGTCTTGTCTTGTCGATTTCATTCACTCCGGCCATTCCTTTCTCTGTTCCCCCCAAAGATTTCTCTATAGCCTACATCCCACTTAGATAGTTCTATTCTTCGTTCTCATCTAGATATAAAAGGAAAATAATAATTATTGTTGTTATTATTATTATTATTATTATCCATTCCGCTTTCATTTCCTCCCTCCTTCCTTTCCTCCCTCTTTCCCTCTTCCTTTCTTCCTCCCTCCCCTCCATCCTTCCTCCCTTCCTTCCATTCTTCCTTTTTCCCTGTCCTACAAACTCTTTCAGTCAGAGTTTTGCGACCTTCCGGCTGGCTAAGTTATTCAGCCTGAGGGAGGAGGTCTGTGTGTGTGTGTGTGTGTGTGTGTTCTATATAGTAGTGTATTGTGTGTGTGTGTGTGTGTGTGTGTGTGTGTTCTATATAGCAGTGTATTAATGTCATTGATTCCCCCAAACTATGCCACGACACCAATTCTTTGTTATTTATACTGAAGTAAACTGTTTCCTCCATGGCTTAGTTTGTATGAATCAGTAGACCTCACATTTACCAACAAACAAGAGAGTCTTCCCTAAAGTACAGTAGGATGTGTTGTTGTTGTTGTTGGTCCGTGGCCAGGTATTGACTGACCGACTCTTGTTGCAAACTGTGATCGATGAGATGGACCAGATTTTTAGGTCAGAACTGTGTGTGTGTGTGTGTGTGTGGAGAGAGAAAGAGAGAGAGAGAGGAGGGGGGGAGAGAAGGTCGGAACTGTGTGTGTGGAGAGAGAGAGAGAGAGAGAGAGAGAGAGAGAGAGAGAGAGAGAGAGAGAGAGAGGAGGTCAGAACTGTGTGTGTAGAGAGAGAGAGAGAGAGAGAGAGAGATAATGCTGACTTCAATATCCATATTATCGTAAACAACAGATAACATGTGAAATTATGAACGTAGACTAGTGCCAGACGATTGATGATATTAAGGGGGTAAATAAGCACATTGTTTTGGGTGGTAAATCTGGAGCAAATGATTCCACCAAACTATTCCAGGCAACAGGATACCATAAATTTTCTTCATCTGAGTCAGTTTCCTGGCATACTTTGGAGGAATCAAGGCGCTCCAATCTATCAAAAGAATACTATCCCCCTTAAGGGTTAAAATTGGCAACCAAAACACACACACACACACACACACACACATACATACAGGTTAGAGAAGGAAGAGAGGTAGGTTCTGTTGTCCTTACACCCTTACTAACTCAAGGTGGGTTTGGGTCGCCTTCCAAATATGGTGAAGGATTCTTGAGCTGGTTCCCACGTCAGACTGAGGCCGGTTCTTCTTTCAGTGTGATGTAGGAGGTGGCTATTGTATGTGTGTGTGTGTGTGTGTGTGTGTTAGAGGATATCACTGTATACCGGTACGCAGTGTAGGAAACCACAAAAGATAATATCATAATAATTAAGTGTACATAATGTTGCTTACCACTTTAATGGCGAGTGATGTGATAGTATACAGTGGGAGAGTAAGCAATGAGTGATGTGATAGTATACAGTGGGAGAGTAAGCAATGAGTGATGTGATAGTATACAGTGGGAGAGTAAGCAATGAGTGATGTGAGAGTAAACTGAGTGACGTGAGAGTAATCAATTAATGTTTTGTTTACTTTGTTTGTCTCCTGCAGAAGATGTGGTGGTGGAGCCCCTGGAGAGGTCCTATAAGGCAAGGGTGTTGGGCCATTACCCTGACCTTGCCCCCCACTCCCCGCCCCTCGACCACCACGCCCTCCAAATGGTGAGTACAACGCTTACACCCATAACAATTAAGGAGGTATATAACATAGTGTTGTTGGTGGTAAATCTGGAGCAACTGATTCCTCCAAACTATTCCAGGCAACAGGATACCATTATATTGATTCACTGCTGCTGTTTCCTGGCATACTTAGGAGGAATCAAGGCTAAAAGTGTAATACCCCCTTAAAGTCACTAGAATGGATGTGATTAAATTATGGAGATCTTCTGTTATCGATTCAATGGAAGGCTATTATTTTTTTATTCCTCCAAACTATATGCTACTAAACAGACCCCATCCTCTTACGTTGAGTTAGCATGTTTCATGGCATATAGTATAATTTTTACAAGGAGGGAGGGGGGGATCAATAGCTATCATCCAATTCGACCACTAGAGTTGATTGACCCTCTTAAAGTTTTTGTTAGTATGAGTGTAGTAATCCAATCGCTTCACGGTTTAGTTATTCCACTCACTTTTCTACTTTTACATCAGGCTTACGAAATTATGTATTATTGTAACGATCGAGACAATGGACTTCGAGAATGGGATCAAGATTGGCGAGATGGGACGGCGTGTACGGTTGTATTCACGTAGCTACAGTTGCCGACACATGAAACGGGACACACTTCAAACGGGGGCCCCTTATCAAGCATAGAATAGGACGCGTCGCTTCTACACACACACACACACACAACGTCTCATCCTATACCTATGCTCAATGAGGTGGCCTCCCGATTCAGGTGTCTGTTTCATATGTCTGCAACTGTACAGTATCGATATTTAAAGGATATATCTAAGGTGAGGAAGAAAGTATTGCGTAAACCAGAAAAAAAAAAAACGACTACAACAATAATAATAATAGGATAACGGAATGGGATGTACAGCCTAAAAACACATGGAGGTAATGTCGCACACTTGTCTATAGGCTAATCGGTACATGTGCTTGTGTTTAGAGCAAAGTAGAGAGCGGTGATGTGTCCTTAACCTCTTCTATCTTATCACCACCAGGGGAAACATCCGGTTAGACGCACTCGCTCAAACTTTCTTTGATTTTCATTGTGGCGTATTATTATTATTTGTAGTAGTAGTAGTAATAATAATAATAGTAGTAGTAGTAGTAGTAGTAGTAGTAGTAGTAGTGGTAATAGTAGTAGTATTTTTATTATTATTATTTTTATTATTTTTATTATTGTTATTATTATTATTATTATTATTATTATTATTATTATTATTATTATTGTGTTAACTTTTCATGAGTGTAAAAAAATTAAAGAGATATTAATATAACCCTTCCCCCACCCCGATTGCTTTCCCTTTACCCAATTTTATATGTTCTGCCACGATCCCAAAATTTGTACACATGCATTGTAGTCAAAGTTGAGAACCGTGTGGCAGAGCTCTGAACAAGTTACAATCACCATGCTGTCCAATTGTAGCCATTATTTTAGAAACCCATTCAGAGTTTTATCAAGCGATTTGGAACTGCCAGAATAGTTTGATACGAAGTTGGGATTGCGATTGTATCCATGTCATTTATTTATTTATTTATTTATTTGTTTATTTATTTATGTACATGGATGCAGAGGTTATGATCTGCTTAAGAGAGTCATACACTTTTGGAATATTAGTGCGCCTTGATTCCTCCAAAATATACCGGGAAACAGGACCAGATGAACAAATATAATGGTGCTCTTTTGCCCTAAATAGTCTGGTGGAATCAGTTGCTCCAGATTTACCAGCACTGTACTTCCCCCTTAATCACTGCTCCCTGCATTGTAATAATTTAATAGGCTAATCTTCTCCAGCATATAATTAAACGTGTATAGAGAATAATTTCGCGTACCGGATTTAAATCAGGACAGCCTAGTAGGTTCCCGGAAGCTCAGACAAACAAACACGAATTCTCAATGTAATTTTGGCAGGGGGAAAAAAAAAAGAAAAACATCCCCTCCGAGTTAATCGCACACAAAAGAGCACGGAATATTAATGCGGCTCTAACACTGGCGGGAATGTTACATGTATCACGCACCCCCTTGTAATTTAGGCGTCGGAATTCACCTTTAAACCTCATAACGTGAAGACTGAGCACGCGTAACTTGGTGGTGGTAGTGTTGGAGTGAGCGTGAAAGTTGTGTGTGTGTGTGTGTGTGTGTGTGTGTGGAGGAATAAGTGTAAGAGGGAGCGTGGGAGGGAGAATGAGGGTATTTTCCAGAGTCTTATAATGGTGTTTTAGGCTTGCACTCAGCCTTGCAGGAACCCACGAATATTTAGCAGATGGAGAATGCTTAAGAGGGAGGTATTGTAAAGCGTTGGTAAATCTGGAGCAACAGCTGATACCTCCGAACTATTTATTCCGGCAACAGAAAACCATAATTGTTGTGATTATTCTGGTCCTGTTCTCTGGCATAATTTGGAGGAATAAAGGCACCCCAATATATCAAAAGTATACCATTCCCTTAATTAACGCTAGGGCAGCAGACAGACAAGAAGCAGGTAGTGAAAGTTAGAGATATGTAGGAAAAGATTTGGAGGCGAATAATGGGCATTGTTTGTGGAATAATGAAACATGGAATTAATAAACAACAAGAGGAAGATGGACATGGTACCCTGCTTGTGGAGAAAGACAGACGTCAGATGGTAAACGAACGTAGAATATCATACCTTCATCTTATATCTACCAGCCGTTGTCAGCCTCAGGGCATCCTACTCACCCATCTCCCATCTCTCTCTCTCTCTCTCTCTCTCTCTCTCTCTCTCTCTCTCTCTCTCTCTCTGTCAGTTATTTGTAATGTGGAGATATTAATTATACGTTATGCTTCAGAAATGAAATAAAATTGTGCAAATCTAAGGTACGAAAAGATAGGACAGAGTGAGTGGTTGGTCGTACTGTAATGTGAGGTGTGTGTTTACCGAGGTTGGACTGCAGTAACTTGAGAGGGAACCACCAGACCCTCGCCTCTATAGACCAAGCAGCCAGGCAGGCAGGCAGGGGAGGAGGCAAAGCCAGAAGATTAACTTAACGTAAACTAAGATAATTAACTTACACCATAATTATAATCTATACACTATATCACATACCCCCTATTCACCTTCTATGCCTTCTACACACACACCCACACACTGATCCCCATTCTTCCCCATATACCCCTAGTAATAAATATATAAATAAATAAATAGTGCACCAGGGCAGAAAAGCCACCAGTAGAGGGAGTGTCATCGTTACAGTTGTTGATGAAGCGAAGAAAATCCTGTAATGGTTGTAAGACTTAAACATTATATGACACACATACATTTTGGCTTCCCTCCCTACACGTGTTACAGAAACCTCTACACAACGTAAACCTCTCCCTCCCAGCCTCCACACACACGGGTCATGTTTCACTCTACAGGCCTACATCCTGCTTCACACACTTCTTTCCCACACCTACTAGTATTCAGTCGTGTATTTAAGTGGATATTAATTTGTTGGTGAATTGGAAGATCTCTGATTTCTCTAATCTATGCCACGAAACAGGTCCCTTATTGATACCATTGAGGGAGTCTATTTTCCGGCATAGTTAGGAGGAATCAAAAGCCTTCTCATATGCCAACGAGACAGGCTCTTGAATTAAGCCCATTTGGTCTACGCACACTATAACCGGCCATTGAAACATGGGGAAATACACAAACGCTCATCTTACCCTGTATTTCTTTGTTGTTGTCAGGATATGGTATTAATTCGTCTCAGTCAGTACGAACAAGTCCAGCTAGGCTACATGTCTCTCTGAAGCCTGAGTGACAAGGCCTTTGTGCTCCCTTGTGGCCGAATTCCTTGCGTTGGAGAGAGAGTCTTCAATTTTGATATCGTGTCTCGTATTGCTCAGTGGGTTTAGCTTATGTCGAAATTTATAGCCTGACTTTCCCGTTTACACCAAGTGTTTTGTATAGCGTGTGTAGTCTGTTTATTGTGTGTAATTTTGTATATATAGCCTAGTAAGTTTCCGGTGTCTCAGAAACTTTCGTACACGTTTTCATTGTTAACATATGTAGCCTATGTAGCCTACAGTCAGTAAGTGTGTAGCTTGTTCAATCTGGGCTCTATCCATCTTTGTAGATATGTAATATGTTTAGTTTGTCTACTCTTTGCATCTAACAAATACCGTGTTTATCATATAGGAAAACTGTGTGAAGGGCTTCAAGGGCAGGGATCTAGAACATTCGTATCAGCTGAGCACAGAAGGTCAAGGGTAAGAGGAGTGAGGCAAGAGTTGTTACTACGTGTTTGTAACGTCATAGAGAAGGTGTAAGAAGAAGCACGGTGGTTTGATGGTCGATATATACAGTAAACAGACAAAGACGGAAAGACAACAGATAGAAGAGAATGGCGCCAGTAACACCCAAAGTTTGTCAAGATATTCCAACATTATACTGTAGCGTAAAGTTGCCACAAAAACTTGTCGAACGTCTCCTGTCTCATGCATTATAACACAAGAAGGTCCTTAGGAAACCTAGGAAATTGCTTTTAGACTGCAAGGAACCAGTGAGATTTTGAATAGTTTTTTTTTCTTTTTTGGAAGTCCGAACATCTTATATATATATATATAGATAGATAGATAGATAGATAGATAGTGAAAGGAAAGTATTATTAAATAGACAAACATATGTACACCACAATATTCAAGTGGAGAAGAATTTTAGAATGTGTAAATAATGTCAAGGTATTAAACAGTTTGCCGCCCTGTACCTGACTAACAAGGACAATGAGAAATGGTTACACACACACACACACACTTTAACAAAACGCAGACCAAAATGTTGAAGTAAGAGTGTATTCAATAGCGCCTAGTATAGTACAAGCACCACTCGAATGTTTGTTTTACGAATACCTCATTGAGACAGGATAGGCTTGTGTTTCCTTGTAGGCTTTTGTGGCTGCCTTATTTGGCTTAGCTACCATCCTTCATATTAAGTAAGGTCAGTCCCAGATTAGTGTCCGTAATTACAATAGTAGTCTGTCTGGTATGTACTGTATTGGTGAGGATGTTAAGTAGGATCATCAGTATTTCCTTCAGCATATTTTTATGAAAGTGTGAAAGGCGAGAGTTTATGCAGAAAATGTCGGTCAGTAGCATCATAGTAGATTGATAGTGATAGAATGTAGGACAACAGTATGATTCCAAATCTGGATACATATTTACTTTCGCTAATGATGTTACATATGTGATTAGGCTCTTGTTGTGAATGAGGGTAAATTATGTTTGGCTGTTCCATTCAATTTTCACAACATTATTGAGGAGGGGAGGGGGGGATCCATAAATAGGCCTTGGTGATGGTTTAATTGCGGTGTCAGAGCTCTTGTATTCATGATATTCACTATGTCATCGCCCCTTTGCGCTATATAGCTAATGTTTAAATGTTAAAGAAGACATTGGCAACTTCCTTTACACACACACACACACATATTTAGTCAGTCTCTCTCTCTCTCTCTCTCTCTCTCTCTCTCTCTCTCTCTCTCTCTCTCTCTGATACGTGTCTTGGATGTAGAAGTTATCACAGGAAGAGGAATTTAAAAAGTAGAACACTGTGGCTGGTTTATTTAGAGTAGACGAATAGAAAGGTAGATATTAGTGGTGGTGTTGGTGGAAGGAACTAAATAACTGTCGGGGTGCGTGTGGTCAGTGATGGTGGTGGTCACGTGAAAATATGTGTGTGTGTGTGTGTATGTGGTCACGTAAAAATGTGTGTGTGTGTGTGTATGTGGTCACTTAAAAATGTGTGTGAGGTATTTGAACGTGAATGTGTCCGCGTGTGTGTGTTTATGTATTGTTGACTGTGATAAAAGTGAAAGTTAGTCTCGATGCCCCATTACACGTCATGCAGGAACAGTCAACGTTGGCGATACGATACAATATTATAAATGATATGATGACTTTTCTCGCCTGTAGCCTAGTGTGGTGCTATTGAGTGGGTCACATTTGCAGGCATAGGGTTCGATTTCTGGGTGGAGTTAACTTGCTCATTCTCAGACTTTATTTATCTCGGGTTTCGTAAAAAAAAATTAAATTTATTGTGCAACGGTATGCTGTCATTACACACACAAACACCTATTTTTAATCAGTCTCTCTCTCTCTCTCTCTCTCTCTCTCTCTCTCTCTCTCTCTCTCTCTCTCTCTCTCTCTCTCTCTCTCTCTCTCTCTCTCTCTCTCTGGGACACACAAGACTGACAGAACTGATACACGAACCCACACAATAATCCCGATTTCTTTGTTATTCCCCTGTGTGTGTGTGTCCAATCCTCTTCTTTATTTTGCTAATCCCTTTCGTACTCTCTTCTTTATTTCTCTTTCTTTCAAGTCATCCTTGTACTCTTTGTTATACCTTTATCTCTTCATACTCCTGCAGATCCAGTTCTTATTCTCTGTCATTACACACACACACACACACACACCTTTAGTCTCTCTCTCTCCTTCAGTAAAGCTTGCTTGCCTCTGACACATACCGTATTACAAACAAGCGTCACGCCAGCACACACACACACACACACACACCCACACCCACACACAGTCATTATGATGGTATGTGCACGTAAATTTATTATTATTATTGTTAGGAGCCAACCACAGACGATTTGATAACCCCCCCCCCCCCTTTACACACACACCTAGCCTAATCCCCTACCCCCTCCCCCCCATGTTGGAGTGGTTTGGGGACCTGCTGTAACGTGGGCGAAACGGAGGTTATTGATTTCTCCAACTGGTGCCACAGAATAGCGCTGATGATGAGAGAGTCTGTTTCGTGACATAGTTTGGGGGAAGCAGCCTTGGCTTTCAATGACATCTTACGACCTTAGATCTTATAGGCTGTCATGAGAGAGAGAGAGAGAGAGAGAGAGTAGGGGGGAACATACACCCCTTACAAGTGTTAGCCTGAGGGAGTGGATGGCTGGGGGGGGGGGGGAGGTATGTGAGGGCGTGTGTGAGGTCAATCAATATTAACCTTGCGCCCTCTACCCCCGCCTTGCCACACTGACCCATATTCACACTCTCAGGGCAGGGGCATGGGAGGGGGGGGGGGTACCGGGTGAATGCAGTGGGATTGTATACTTTCGGTACATACATTAGAGCGCCTTGATTCCTCCAAAGTATACCAGGAAACAGAACCAGATGAACAAAAATAATGGTGCATTGTTGCTTAAAATAGTTTGAAGGAATCACTTGCTCCAGATATAGCTACGGTACTAACACTGTAGTACTATGACCCCTTAATTTAAACAGAGAAATAGAGTGTTCTATGATTTATACTGTATTTTCCCAGAGCAGTAGCCTACTTAGCTCTTAGAAATTATAAGGAAGTGTTTGGGAGCTCAAATACTTTAGTTTCCCACGTTTTGGTCAGCCTGTTTGTTTACAAGGCTGGCTGTGTCCTAACTGCCTTGTTTGGCTCTGGATTTGTATTCGTTAGTATTCCATATAAACTTTTAAGTGCCTCTGTGATGGATGTAGTCAGTCAGAAAATTGTATGTAAAGGAGTCCTTCAAATATCTCCACGAAACACCACCCAAATGGAAGGAGCTTGTTTCGTGGTATAGCCTATAGTCACGAATTTGCTTAGTTTCTGTATCTGTCTTGGGTTTCTTGATTCGTTGTGGTGTAAATGCAAAAATGTTTGATCTTAGCCAGTGAAGGTTGTTGTAATGTGTGAGTGAGTGAGGATTTATGGTGTTGAGACCACATTGATGTTGGTGTTGGTGTGAAGAAAGAGGTTGACATATTATTATTATTATACTGGAGCTGAGTCATAAAGTAAAATACTGAACACCTTAATGTATTCTTAATAGTTTTTAGACTGATGTTTGTTAATAAATCATACTGTTATATTGTGCATAGCCTGCCTTTTTTTTTTTTTTTTTTTTTTTTTTTTTTTTTTTGTATGTCAGATTTAGACAAACGCCACACGATTTTATGTGTCAAGAAAACCCGCAATGTCTGAGAAGTAATTGAGACGTTGAGTAGATGATATTTACTAGGATTGGGTTTTACTTGAATACACAATACTTAATTTGCATCTCAAAGAATCAACGCGTTAGGTGAAGGTGGGTAGCACTATTGATCGGTATAGGCCTAGCAATATAAAGTGAAATCAGGCCTAGCATTCCTGAAGATATAGGCCTACCATTATAAAGAGGAACTGGTAGACTAGCCTACCCATGACCTCGCTAGCTAACTAATCTTCCTGACCCAGTTCCTCTACTTTACTTCTAATCACATCATTGCTGAATCGTGACACAACATTGAATTGGTGGTACCGTAGCCTAATTATTAACCTTGTCGTATACGGTGACTCGCATATAACGTATTTTGGTACATTAGAGCACTTATATTCCTCCAAACTATGTCAGGAAACAGTACCAGATTAACAAATATAACGGTAGCCTGTTCTTGGGAGTAGTTTGTAGGAATCATGCGGTTTTTTGTTCGAAATTTACTGTACCAACAATTAATGTAGCCTACTTCAGGAAACGGATTCCCTCAGTATATCTGTTGTGTAGGATAGTTAAGAGGAATTAGCAGCCTTTCAGTTCACAGACAATAACAGATTATCCCCATAACCCGCTCAAGGCTCTCGTGTGAACATATAATCCCCAGCAGTTTGAAGTTTCTCAGGCTTCACATAACAAATAGATAAAAGGGCCGCCACACACATAACCCAACACCATTATTATATACATTTTTTTATTATACGAAACAGTGTGAGAGAGAGAGAGAGAGAGAGAGAGAGAGAGAGAGAGAGAGAGAGAGAGAAAGTAGTGTGTGTGTTTGTGATTTTTATTTATAAGAGAGAGAGTGTGTGTGTGTGTGTGTGTGTGTGTGTGTGTGTGTGTGTGTACAGTCGGTAGGAAAAGAAAAACTAAAACAATACACCTCAGTTGGCATCACAGGAAACTTAAAGAAAACACTTATAACGACTGAGAACCGTATCAAATGTAGCCAGAGCATATCGGTATGACTTTTACTTATTACGACTTTCACTGCTCACGTGTGTCGATCCGGAAAACGTGACATGTCGCATCAACTAACATATTCTCTCTCTCTCTCTCTCTCTCTCTCTCTCTCTCTCTCTCTCTCTCTCTCTCTCTCTCTCTCTCTCTCTTATCTTCTTTATGCCATCCCATCTTTTTTTTTTTTCTCTCTCTCTCTCTCTCTCTCTCTCTCTCTCTCTCTCTCTCTCTCTCTCTCTCTCTCTCTCATCTTATCTTCTTTATGCCATCCCATCCTCTCTCTCTCTCTCTCTCTCTCTCTCTCTCTCTCTCTCTCTCTCTCTCTCTCTCTCTCTCTCTCTCCTTTTATCCCATCCCATCCCATCTCATCTCATCTCCTTTTATCCCATCCCATCCCTTTCTTCCTCACCCAACCCCCAGACTAGTTAGTCATGAGTCACAACCAATTAGGAAGTGAAATGAGTGTGTGGTGATGGTGGCAGTAACGTATAGAGGGAAGGTACAGTCACAGTCAAGAGTCCTGAAACCGGTGAAAGAAAGTGAGCAGCGAGAGTAAATCTTATCAATCAACCGGTATTACACACACACACACACACACACACACACCACACCACACCTATAGTTTTGCACCCTGTTTTTGAGGCAGTTTTCATTTAATTAAGAGTGTTGCATGTCTATTGGCCTTGACTGTGGATGAGGGAGCGTCGACACTCACCCTAGATAATGACGTGACTCACTCCCTACTCTTCTTAATTACTGTGCCTCCTTGCTTTCCGTTAACCCAAGGAAGTTCAGGGAAAAACGGGACTTCCGGTGTTGATCTCAGTGTACAAGTTAATAAAAAATATTTATTAAGGAAACTCAACTGGCGTTAGTTAATGTGTACACAATTATGTTGTTTTTTTCAATGACTCTCCTATCATTGTAACTTTAGATCTAAAACTGAATACCACCCGAACTTGTACTTATGTCACAGGAAGGCACTGTTCTTCTCCAAGCCGATTTAAGTTATGCTAGACAATCCTTAAACAAAATTTTAATCATAATACTCTTTTCATTATATTCTTTTCCCTTCCAGCTCTCATTGCCAAGAGGTCTGCAGTTCCGTACTCAGAAACATGTATTGAGGCCACGTTTCCATCCGTTCCTCATGACCCGGGAGGATGGGTCTCGCACGCATGGGTTTGCATACGTGTTTTACGAGGAAGTCAACTCAAAGCAGATCTGTACGGCCATGCATACACTTCAGGTAATATACAGTAGGCCCTCCATATAAGATGAATTATTTTAACACTATCCTTTTAACATGGACTCGGTAAATCTATGAGAATATACAAATGGATTGGTGATGTGTAACTATATCCACAGTTGAACAGAATTAGTGTCTCTCACTTACTATCTATCTTCCTGTCTATATGCCTATCTGTATATCTATCTTTTAATTTTAGTAATGTGGAGTGATATATGTAACTTGGGACATTTGATTTACAGTCTGTGTACCTGACGGAGATGTCTAGTTGTCACGGCCAGCCACCCCCTGGGACGCCAACCAACACTCGGGAAACACGTTCTTTGCCACGCCAGTTCAGACTTTCTTCTCCAAAGTCACCCGCAGCCCTCCATTTCTATGATATCACCAAAGACCAACTCTATGTCACCAAATGCATTGCCCTCGTGGGACAACACCCTTATGTTACAGCTGCTCAGTCCTTCCTCACTGAGCTTTATAGGTACAGTAAAATCTGCCTGATCTTTTCACTGCTACTTGATGACTTTATCATTCAGATACAAATACCCAAAAAGATACCAGCATCATAGTGTAGGGAAACTCGCATAATTACCTGGTATTCATTAATCAAATACACTTCATGATTATCTTGGGACTTTACATAGTTGTATGATGTTAGCTGTATATGGTATACTTTTGTGATATTTAGATGAATCTCTCTGCCCAGGTTTTTTGTGGAGTGTGAGAGTAGCAGTATCAGCCTGGAGTCACATGTTTACAATCTGCTGTATGAGGTACCGGCCCCCCCTGCTGGCCGATGTGTTGCCTTCTCCTGTGTTGGACGAACCCACATCTGTCAGAAACCCACAAGTCATGAATTACCTGTCTTTGAGGTGAGTTACACCAAACAAGTCTATCAGTAGAGAGTAACACACCTTATAGCCCTATAATTAGGCACACACCTGTTTTCATTATTAACCGTCACCCATTATTGTAGAGTGAAGTAGCTAGCATATGTAAACAGACAGTGGACAGAGAAAACTGGAGAATGTTGCAAATGTCTTTTGTCCTGCAATGGAATAACAATGGCTGATGATCATCCCTAATCATCTGTATATATTTTTCATCTATTTGACCAAAACTATTACCATTCCAGTATTCATTGCGTGACTTCTTCTCCTGCCTGGGAGTGGAGAGTGTGGTACAACTGTTAACCTGTGTCCTTCTAGAGAACCAGGTCATCTTAGTCTCAAGTGGTAAGTGCTTGATATAATTTGGAAAAAAAATTGTGATGTCAGTCGTGCTGTTCTTGTAAACACAGAAAAGTTTTGATATTGTTTTGGAGTAAGTTTTTGTTAAAACTTGTTTATATTTTTTCCCTTTTTATTTTTCCATAGATTACTACAAGCTAATGTTGGTGGCAGAAAGTATCTGTGCACTCATCTTCCCATTTATGTGGCAACATGTGTATGTGCCAATCCTGCCCTCCTCTCTACACCACTTCCTTGATGCTCCTGTGCCTTTCATCATGGGTCTTCAGTGCTCACCAGATGCCAGGGATACCATACAAATACCCAATGAGGTTAGTTACTACATGTACTATTCATAAAGGATCTGGAAAACTTGAATAAATGTGTAGTAAGTGGCAGATCCAATATACAGTACGGTACTATACAGGTACTACCTTGCCTGTTTTAATACCACTGGTCCCTAATTATCTGTTATGTAACTTTTGTGATAGTAATTATGGAGGGATGTCTGCATTTGTGATTTTATGTACAATACAGTATATGAAAATGTGCCTTATTCTTTTTAATAGTACAGTATAGTTCTGTAGACTCTTAGACTAATATCTGTTGATTTATTGTCACTTAATGTAACCTTTGGACTGATGTGTTGTAGGCCAACTTGTGCCTAGTGGATGTAGATGAGGGCAGTGTGGAGGTTCCTGAGGACCTTCCACACTTCCCACACACCACCGAATTTACACAAGAACTTACCCAATTGCTGGCCAAGTGGCAGCTTCCTCCACCTTCCAAACTAGACAGGTAAGAGGTGATACTTTGATTCATGTTATGAGAGGGTTGGTTAACATTCTTTAGCTTGATTGATGCCCATGGAGTGTTTGTGATAATATATGTACTTCACTGATTCAGTTCTCTAGTGCTTCATTCTGTCATGTATAAAAAATGTATGGTGGGTTGACTGTCTCCATGAATTGAGCTTCTAACAAGTTCCAGTTGTGAGTGATGAGCCTGAGAATGTTAAAGTGCAGTAGAGGTAATGAAACCAGTTAATTTGGAACCTTTGATCTATATTCTTACACATAGTAAACACTACAGTAATTGGAGAAAAAATTGCAATAATTCAGCTATTACCATTACACTAAAAACTATACAGAACATACACTTCACAGTCCAACCTTGACACAGTGAGAACAGTACCTTAATACAGTAAAACCAACACTGAGAAACCCATGGAATTTCTCACAGGCTGTTGCCAGCATCTTGGAGTTTTCAGGGATGCTCTTAAAGTGAATGACAGACAACTTGCCTTCCTTCTCTACTGTATTGCAGGAAGGAGAATGACAGACAACTTCCCCTCCATGTCCGTTACAGGAACCTTAACGAGCATCACAACCAGTACAAGTACCGACGGCGCCGTAAACACAGCTGGTCCCATGATTCTGACTCTGGAGTGTCCAGTACTGAGGGTTCCATCACGGGCTCTCATTCCTCCATCTCCTCCATCCCCAATGCTTCCCTCTCATCATCAGCACTGTCCATCTCCACCACCTCCACACCTCACCTCTCAGGAGGACATCATGACTCCTTCCACCTCTCACCACAGCTGCAGGAAATTGCTGCTATTGCCAAGAAAGCTGGTAAGCATATTATTCTCATATGTACGGTAATGGAATAGTTTGTTTGATGTCATTAAATCATAAAAGTCATAGCTCATAGGGGAATTGTGAGCCAGTAAACCTTTTTAAATCACACTGAATAAAATTCTGTCCTAATTACAGGACCAGTGCTTCTGGCCCATGCTTTTAACTAATTTGGTAATATTATACTTTAAATCTGATGGTAGGTGACTCTTCAGTGAAGCTCTACTTAATGCACTTAGTGTTATGTAATGTTATGTAAAATTATGATATGTTTGTTCCAGGTGTATTTGATGGGTATGGCAGTCAGGGTGTTAGGCGTGATGGCTCCTGGGAAGCTCTAGAAGAACTCAAACTCAATAATGCCATAAGAGAAGTGTTCCTGAATAGATTCACTCATCTCTTCTGTTCTTATGACCACTTTGTAATTCAGCCAAATTGTCAGGTGAGCACACATACCTTTCTCTCTGCACTCTTTACTATTACTGTAGCATGTTTTAGCTACATTTCTCTCCATGCATGGACCTTGACTTCCAATATATCTATGAAGTATTTTTAGAGTGAAGGATCTTATAGTGAGGAAGACATGTACAATGTTTATTACAACTGTGTTCACCACACAGGAGACGGACATGGACCAATGGGTTAGCTGTCGTGAGTCTCTTCATAACTTTGACAAGGCAACCTTCCTGTGTGACCAGCCAGAGCTTCACCTTCCCTTCCTCTCACGTTTCATTGAGTCCCAAATGTTCACTACCCTTGTCGACCACAAAATACTGGCCAACTGGGGGAAGCTGGATACCAACCTGCGGATATTTGACCGATGCATCCAGTCTCTCAGGTAAGGAGTTTGACACAAAGTGGAAGCACTAGCCAAGGTGTAGGAAGGGTTTGGGCACAAGTAGTGTGATAGTGCAGAGGATAAGAATTTTAGAGTGTTACACTATTACAATGCTCAGCCTAGATTTATGAAAAATATGGGATCAAGGGGAATGATGATATAGAAAGACCTTACCAATACTGAGATGATAATCACACATTGATGAACAAACAGGGAGCATAACAATGAGAGTGTAGTGAGGACTCCATCATACGAGCCGTGCACAACCATCCAGGAGACACAACTTGTACTGGAGAAGAGACTGGCTCATATAGACTACAGAGCTCCAGCACCACAACCCATGGATCCCCAAGCTGAGTCTTGTACACAGTTCAACCCTGGACACTTCCCACTCCTTGATCGGATAGCACTCAACAAGGAACCACACAAGTAGGTTATGTTTATAGTCAGTAATTAACACATTCACATATTGTATGTGCGTACCAGTATCATATATTTTGTGACAGTGTTTCAATAATCAGCTTCATTTTATTTTTTAATTAGACATTTCTGAATGAGGTATGAGAGCTATAGATAAATAGGTAAATATAATATATTATTCCAGAACAAATCCTTTCCCAGTAATTTGTATGTTGAAATTTAAACATTACTTTTTTGTCAGAAGTAAAAAACGTAGCAGCCAAGCGTGGCGACGGCGAGAGCGACAAGAAAGACACCTGGAACACACTGGTCTGACGGCTGACCAACGAGACCGAGTCATGACTGAAGCCAAGTCCAAACTGCAACCCAAGTTGGCTGATATGTCACCTGCACATATGGCTCACACCAACTGGAAATTTGTTGAACAGCTATTGAAGGTCAGCTAAGCCTAAGAATTATCACTATCCCATTTATCCACAGTCCTAGATGTGTGTTTGGATAATTTCTATTTTGTATAAGGAAACAGGTACAGTATAGTAGTACAACAGTTTAATGTCATTATACCAAACTGACCTACAGGAGTGCAATACCCGAACCAAAAGGATGCTGGTGGAGAAGATGGGTTCTGAAGCTGTAGAATTGGGTCATGGAGAAGCTAGTTTGGTCGGAGTGGAGGAGAACACTCTTATTGCATCCCTTTGTGACCTCCTGGAACGAGTCTGGGCTCATGGACTCCAGGCAAAGCAGGTACTGTATGGTATTGGATTGTTTCAGAGGTTAAGGTACCACCTAATGTCTTTTATACCTCAAAGGACCAATATATGAATTAATGTTGGGAGGCAGTGTTAGTTCAAAAATTGTCTCAATACTGTATGTACCAATGCTTGGTTTGTTGGTTTGGAAAATACATCTCCTGACAACATGGTTAATTTGTTTTCTAAAATTTACCTTTGAGGTGAAATATATTTCCAGGTTTTAAACACAAATCCACTGGATGAATGTGAGACTCATCAATACCAAGAGACAAGGCGTTTCCAGCGTCCTTACATTGGACGTTGTTTGGTTGATTGACAGTGTTGGTGGTTTCACCATGAGTATTCAGAATGTACAGAGTAATTGTTGTGTATTCCATACAGGGTAAATCAGCCTTGTGGTCTCATTTGCTCAACTTCCAAGAAATAGAAGAGTTTGATGACCCCAAATCTGGCAACCCAAATTTCCTCTCTCCAGGTAAGACATATTTCTCACAGTTTTCAGTGATGCTACTGTATTATAATATTGACACAGTGGAACAAGTTATTATGGATTTGTGGTCAATAATAATAATAATACCTATCCTCTGTGTGTGCTTAATATTTTACACTATGGACAATAGCACTCAATAAACGCTCAGAAATTTGTTTCGCCCCAACAATATGTTAGACACCTCTTGTAGTAGTATGTATTAATCACTGTGCTACTATTATAACAAATTGTCGATAAGAAAGCTTTTTACTGCCACAAAAGCTGAAGTTGAATCCCATGGCAGACTGTGCAGGATTTATAAATACATCAATGCCTTATGTAGGTCCAAGGCTTGTAAGTATATAGTCAAATCTGAGATATTTTAGTTTGTTACCTAACATTGGTATCATGCACTTCCAAAGTTATGTGATCACATTCTTTTTTTTTCCTTACCTATGATTTGGCAATAAAGACAATGAAATTAGTTTTATATGTTTCCTTCATTTGATATATTAATGTGTACATACTACTAAATAATAATGTTCATACAAATAGGCCATTCTTGAGCTTAATAACAGTACAGTAGATCTAACAAGCTTATTTATAATGTACAACTTATTAAAGCTGATAAAGTAGAATGTCATGTGTAATGTTCCTTTATGATAGTTATTGACGTATTGGATGAGCGACCTTTGAGAAAGACCCAGTCACCACAAAAATCTGCATACAGGTTAAGGTTGAAGGTGTTAGGCAATTGACCTTAAGGGTGTTGGTAAATCTGGAGCAACTGATTCCTTCAAACTATTCCAAGCAAGAGGTCACCATTATTTGTGCTCATCTGGTCCTGTTTCCTGGTATACTTTGGAGGAATCAAACCAATTATTTCTACCAATGGTGTATTACCTGCTGAATTGTGCTTAGATTGTTATGGTGATTGGGTATTCTTTGGAAGGTTGCCACCCAGTTTCTTGGCAGATTATTCCTTTGTCCACTACTGTACCCCTCTACCGTAACCCACTAGAACAGAGATAGGCCTAAGGGTTAGGGTTCTTTCAGTGCTATGATCAAGTTACAGCAGGTCAGGTACTGTACAGTCGGCAAAAAAAGTTTCGTTACCACCCCTACGTTAATTTTAACATGGGTAAGCCCGGTAGGGTTGGTACTCCACCAACTGGGTAGCTGTGACTCGTGTCATCCGGGACATGCTGGACGGGAATCGTCATTGCCCCGGCAGTGTCAACTTTTTTATATCAAAAGTTTACCTGATTTTAAATTAAATTTTGAGTGTTGAAGAACTCTTACTATTTAACTATTCATTATTAAACATAAGGAAATGTGTTTGAGTATTTTAGGACAAGAATAACCGTGAAATACCCAGAAAATATAGCGCTGGCTGAAAGAACGTCATTCCTACTTGGCTGCCCATGACACACTGAGGGGCATTGGCCAGGGGCACAGACTTATGAAGGCCGGAGGGTGGTGGAGGTACGACACTCATTAGTCAGGCGTACCAGCATTACATCACACTGTTTTAGGGATGGTAACGAAACTTTTTTTGCCGACTGTACATGGTTTATTTACTGTATCAAGAACAGATTTCGGAGATGTGTCCATGAATGATGCATTAATAAGCCACAAATATGTGTATTGTACCTTTTATCTATTTTTTATGGAAGTGGGTAAGAGCTCCACACAGTTGATATTTATTTGCACCAATTTTGATCAAACTGCAGTGTCACTTTGAATACTATACCGTACTAAGCTATTTGGATAACATAATTCAACACTGTTATGTGGTTTGTCATTTTATTTTTCTGACAATTATATTGCCATGGTTGCTGAAAGAAGGTGGGTAATCTTGTTACAGTTAAATTAATAGAGTAGAGTAAACTGAAGTGGGCTTAATTAAGATTCTGGAATATGTTCTGGTGGGTTATACTGAAATGTATATGGTACCCTGTTCAGCTGATAGCATTAAATCATATTCAAGTCTATGTGCATAATATGTGTTAGATGATCAGCAAATACTGTACTGCATTTTGTTTAGTCTTTCTGGCCAGAATAATTGGTTTATAGAAACTATATATCAGGTCTTCATTAATTGCTATCGCAACATTATTTAACAAGTATCGTGCACATCAACTTGAAGTAAACATAGAGTGATGGCTAGATGTATACCTGTCAACAATAATCGCTAACTTATTCTTCCCTCCCATCCTCCTTCCCTCTCTGGACAAGCAGCAATGGCCTGGTGTATTTTCAGGAAACAGAATGACTGTATGTTGATGCAACCTTATGTTTCATATGCACTGTCAGATCAAAGAAAAGTATTACAACACACTTTAGAGTCTAAACATCTAATAATACGTAAAAAATCCTGTCTGTCTATCACATATGCTAAGAAATGTCATACTTTTTAGACTAGCCTAGTTATGATAAATGTAATAGTACTGTCAGGGAAAAAAACATTATACTGTACCTTCATTGTCAAGGCTCAAATAAGACCTGTTGCAACATTTTCTTTGATTATTTTGACTGTACACTGGCTATATGCCATAGCAATATTATGTATCTATGAATATCTGTACTGCTTGCACCATAGTCACACTTCCTTTACCTTCTCCTGTATGTAGTTGAAGAATTAATGAAACTGAGGATGATATACACTACTAGTTGTATGTTTCCTTTACTTTCATTGAGAGTTGCACCCCTCCTAACACAAGTACAGTAATTTCTGCTTGTAACATTACAGCTGTAATATTTTGGATGTATTGTACCCTGATGTTTCCCTCTACTACTGGCTGTCATTTGCATGTTATGACATTTTGTGTTTTGTGTTGGTGATGACCTACTACTGTACTGTACTTCTCAACATGGGCATAAAGTTTGTAACTAGAGTCAGAATGTAAATGCAGTACTGGACTGTATGACAATAGTTAAAAAACATTAATGTCTCAATTAGTTTCATGTTCATGTCTATAAAAATTGACATCATCATCAAAATTAAAGATGAGTTGATCTCTTTACTACTGTATAATTTGACAAGAATCTGTTACTGCATACATTAAAATGACATAATATTGTGTAAACTTTATGCTTGGTACTAACTTGTGCTGTTGATTGTACCGTACCGTACACCCTGAATCGGTTCATCTGGAAATCACTTGTTATGATTTCATTTTGAACACCATTTTTCTTTATGCCAATGAGCGTGACCACTAATGCTGCTACTGTATTATCTTCTGACATCACTAACAAAAAAAAATTTAGAATACAGTTTGCATGCTTAACAGTATCAGCTTCTAACAAAATCGTTATTATATGCTGTGAACTTAGAATATTCATATCTACCTACCAACAAATCTAAAACCTAACAAGCTTCCTAACTTGCTGTCCTGGTGCTTAGCTTCACAAAAATAGTTGCCTGCACTCCTATTAACCATCATGCAATGATTGCCATTCTTTCCTGAAACTGTATAGTATATAGTGTAAAGTATTTCAAGACTATTAGTTTCTACATTAGAGTCAATCCTGTAGATGTCACTCCTCACAAATGAATATTGCTTCATATCTTGAAGTTAAACTCTTCAGGATAGATAAACGTATACTGTAGAAAGGAGGAATGGCAATACAATGTAAAGTAATATAGGAGTGCAGGGAACTGTATTGTGCAGTACAATAGATTAATCAGACTAATTTGCTTTACTCAAATATCCGGCACTCCACTAACATCAATGGAAGAAAGAAGGCCTCAGTTGCCTCACCCAGACTCAGGAAAGATCATAATTGTTTTTTCAGTTCCTCAAAACTCTTCACCAAAGATAAGAAGAAGTTTGTCACCCTTGTCGGAGCTTGTCTTATCCATTAGAGCGGGTAACATTAGTGGTCTCGGGTATCTGGCATCACAGTTAGCAAATAATTTTGGTAAGTGGTTTTGCTTATTATAATTTTAACCTTTTGACACTCTCATGTTTGGTTGGATCCACAATAAGCATAATATTCACAGTGATTTAGTCTACTAGTGCTCTGTATACAGTATTTATGAACTGTATTTTGTTTGGTCATCATAAACACTCAGAATCACTTAGATGTCCAGTTTCTCAATGATAAACCTGAGAGTGTGAATTTAATAAATACTTGCATGATGTTTCTTAATAAATTTTATATAATTTTATATTGCCAAGATAATGTTTTGTGATAGGGCATTCAGTTTGAAAGAATTACTTCCATAACAACCCTTCCATTTGTTGGCTTTTGGTGTGTAGGGAGCAAATATGTTACAGCCAAGAAACATGAAGGAGTATTTTAAGAGAAAATACTGTAGACAATGGTATGCTGTATTGTATTATATACTACAGTATTGTTTATGTTAGTGAGGCTATACTCATACAGTATATGTTTTAGCACATCCGTACAGGTGATATATTTTGCTTCATGGTAGAGTTTGTAAAGATAAGTTGCCTTCAATCTGCCAAACTGAGGCCCAAACAACAGCGTCTCTGGAGGAGGGGGATGTGAAGTTGGCAGAAATTCATGCTGTATCTGGGATCAGAACAGAACTATTGCCCCCCAGTGTATATACTTTACTAAGATACGTGTTTCCAGTGTCAAGGAACCATTTTCTTTCTTCAAGAAAATATTTAAAAAGCAGAAGATGTGAAAACAATGGGTTAAGAGAAGTGCATTTGGTAAGTATGAAGGGAAAATTGTAGCATAATATTCCTTTTATCTTCATTCAGACTTGTCAACCCTGGCATTGGAGACTGAGAGTGCTCCGGCATCACCAACTCGGTCCCCCAGCGGCAGTCTGCGTCGCACCCGTGGCCCACCGGAGCGACGGCCAAGTGACCGTTCCCTCGACAGACGCAACACCAGACAACAGGATCCAGCCATGCCAACTCTCCGCCCACTTCCAGTCTCACTTAGTTTTGACATGCGTACTGTTCTGGGCATGACAGAGATCAAAAGCCAGATTGGTTATGCACGGGCTTGGGTCCGTCTCACCCTGGAAAAGAAAGTGTTAGCCACCCACCTTACCACGCTACTGTCCCGGCCAGACCTGCTCCGTTCCCTTTACAAGCGCTACGCCTTCCTCCGTTCTGATGATGAGAAAGAACAGTTTCTTTCATACTTGCTCTCTCTCAATGTGGTCGACTATTACTGTTTCACCAATACCTACCTCAACACCTGTAAGTTACTCATCCTTCCACAACCATGCATGTTCATTCCGTCTCAATCATTTTGTGATAATGTCATAATTTGATCTTTCTTCATTGCATTATCTGTTGCTTTTGGCTCAGTTCTGTTAAATTAATATCCAGCAAATTTATATAATACTGTATCTGGTTCAGACACAATACGTAATGGGAATTATTCTTAGTAAGAGTTAGATTATTCTGAAATAATAATATAATACATATAATTTTTGTTCCAGTGGTACCGTATAGGGTTGTGATATTTCCCTCCCGGAAGTTGAGTGGTGCCAGTACCTCAGCCAATGCCTGGGTGAGTCTGGCTGGCTCTCTGGGACAGACAGACAATATTCCAATCGGTAGAAACCACTTTGAGTTTGTCTTCCAGGTTGGTAGAATTTATGTGTATTCTAATTAATCTAATATGGGACCAATAACCATAAATCCCATGAATTTACTTATTTAGCTTTAGAGCTTTTCATTAACACATATTATGCTAAGCACCAGTTAGTGACAGGTTTCAAGGATTTTTAGCGTAAAGAAAGGAATGGTAAATGTGGGGGACATTTCCTAACAGTTGGCACCTTTTCCTCAGCACAAAAACCTGGGCCTGTTGACAACACTGAGGCTGGGTCATGACAATACAGGCATCTCCCCCAAGTGGTTGGTGGAACATGTTCTAGTCAGGAATGACATCACTGGACACACATGGAAGTAGGTTCCTCTAATGAACAGTTCATCATTATTTTCAGTGCTACTTCTGATTACAATATAGTCTCGTATCCAACCCATAGATTTGGGTACTTTGACTTTGAGTCTTTGTTTAATAGAGTTGTGTTGTGTGTGATTTGGAGTCCATCATTTCCTCCAAACTCCCACATAACAAGTCTTTATTGAAAGAATTTGTTTCATGGCATGATTTGTAGGAAACGGTACAGGCTTCTTGTTTATATTATAATGTCTTCAAATGCCCCTTCAATTTTCCCTTTCCCTCAAATTCATTGACATCCTGTCTTGCTGTGTCACCAGATTCCCGTGTGGACGGTGGTTGGGTCGAGGTATAGATGATGGGTCACTGGAACGTATCTTAGTGGGTGAGTTAGTCCCCTCAGATGTGACTTCAGATGACTTGGTTGAGTCGTGTAGAACTCCCCCACGCTGCCGCTCACCCAACGTGCCCGGACCTCGCCGCTCAGACCTGAGGCTCACTGTTCCAGACATACAGCAACACTTAGGTTTGTATTGCTTCTTGATCTTTATGTTCATTTATATAGATTGATGCCTTATTCCTGAACCAAACCCCTGCCTCAACCCAACACAGATATAAATTTACACTCAGCTCACTCTCTACTTGCACACATGTGGTTTGTGGTAGCATTGTAATGTGATTTTCTCAAAAGAAGACGTTCTTAGAGAATTTTTAAAATATTTATTTTTATTTCAGTTGACTCGGTGAACAGCTTAGTAAAGTATTTCTGTAAGCCTGAGAAGGAGAGAGGTAGCCTCACCCTCTTGCTGTGTGGAGACTTTGGTCTGGTTTGCTGCCTGGAGCAAGTCTTCTCGTTTGGATTCAAATCCACCAGATTTTTTGGGAAGAATCTTTACCTCTGGGATTACTTTGGTAATTTTCTGCCATATTATGTATACTTTGTTTGGTGATATTCATATATTTTCAAATACTATATATTCATAGATATGATAATTGATGAAAATTTCTTCTTTCTAACCATATAAATTTGGAATCTGTAACAGTACAGTACTAGTTGTATGAAGTACTGTTATATCTGTATAACCCCATAGAGAGGATACAACAGCATTTTGAGGTGGTGTTGCGAGAGGATGCAGCACGAGAGCAACTCACTGGAATAACCAGAGACGGGCGTGATAAAGGCTTGGCTAGTATGGCTGAGTTTGTGTCTCTTGTGTCACGCATCAATGCATCGTCCACCCATCTTGGCAAAGATGACAAGTTCCAGCTCTTTGTTTGTCTGGCAGCGAGGTTAGTGTGATATAAAACACCAATTCAGAAGGAAACTCTATTGATGCAGTAATTTTTCTGTCATGCTTTATATAATACAGTACTGGGTTAATCTATGTGACCTATGTTTTTGTTATTGAGGTTTATTTTGCTGCTAGGTACTGTACTGTACAATATACTCATGATATATATATAAATTATGTATCAGTATGCTAACATATTTATTTTTTTAGAGCACACCTGTTGCCTGGGATCCTGCTTCCCCTTCAGCGGTCCCCAGTCACCAGCCACATGTATGATGAGTCCTCCTTCCTCAGGGACCCACAGTTGGTGCGGGACCTTATCAACATCCTTTCAGCACTAAATGAATTTGAAATCACCCCAGAGAGTTCACTCACCAGGGGCATTGACTAGGCTGGGAAATGACTGCCTTGTGTCTTTGATCAAGTTCCCCAAACACAATTCAAATTTGATTGACACCCCAGCTCACACCCCAGCTCAGGGTTCTTACTGTATGAACTGGTTGAGTACATGGAGACAATAATGAAAAATTAATAGTTATATTATAATAACAATAAATTAAACCTGTAACATGGGAAGCAAGGGTTAGAAGATCAGATTGCTCCTTCAGATGTGTGAAGTTGCAGAAAAGAATAGTTCTAGAGGATGCTGAATTAAATTAAGGAGTTACCTACCAAAGATATCCTGTAGCCACAGTCTTCTTCACATAATTAATGCACAAAATTTTAATGCTTGGCTTACAATTTTTTGGTAAATCCCAAGGGATGAGATGTCAGGTATTAGAAAAATAAAGGTGTAAAGTTGGAGAAAATTGTGTGTTGATAATATTGTCTAGTTAATATTGTTAGTGTGAGACCATTGACTCCTGGATCAACTTTGTAATTGATATACTTGTTGACATGGAACATTAACATGCTGAGCTTCATGTCATGCTGCATAGTCCTTGGTTTGGGATATGAAGAGATAAGAATTGACTTTTCTGACTCTTCAAACCATTGTCTCAGTCAGTAGTAGATTGGAAGAACATCACCACATTAAAATACAAAATTTCCCATTTGGGGGGGATTTTTCAGTACACCATGGTCTTCCCTCCATTGCTAACTGATATTTTCCTATCATTAATTATTATCATTTGACCAAGTACTGTACTACAAGGTCCAGTGATTTTACCGTGACTCTTACCAAAGATGATAGAAACTATGTTTTAATATAGGGTATTTATAAATTCAGGTACAAAATACTCATATCATGTCACAAACTGTGTTGTAAATCTTTGTCAAGATTACACGTTATCTCCAATTTTTAAACCAACTTGATAAGTATAATAATTGTGGTGCTGGTGTAAGCAATATGTTTTTTAGCTACTCATTTTCATTCCTTTTACCAGAAGTATTCAAACTGAACAAATACTTATAGCATTATGTATGTACTGTACTGTGTAATTATATTTGTTCTAGTGTACGATAGTTCATTTCTGAAAACTTAAGTCATGGAATAACAGTGAAATGATAGCATTGTATTGTGATTGTATTTATAGAATTTGTTTAATCCGTTCACTGTGAAGTTGGTCTGCAGTCAGTTAAAACCTCCAGTGTAATGTTAGCCATTCATGTGTAGAAATTTCCATCTTTAGGAAAGATCAATTTTATGGAAAGTAAAAGGAAAAAAAGTACTGTATATGTGAGGAAATTACTTCAGTTAAATGTACTGCTTAGTAATCAATTAATATACAGATATGACATTGACTGTACAATATTAATTCTCTAATAATATTATACAGTATAACAGCAAAATGAAATACCTTTGATGTATTTTGTCACAAGTTAAGCATAACGTATTTAGTCTTAAATGTTACAGACCAGTGAAAGTTGGGTGGGAGAGTTCAGTGTGACATTGGGTTTTACTTTTGTTCATGTAATTCAATCTTTCACCACTAGGGCTGGAAATCTCCATTATGTGAAGAGCCTATGAATTTGTATATATTCTAAGTGCATTTGATACAGAAAGTATATTGCTAACGACTGTATGAAGCATGACAACATCATGAGTAAAACAATAAAAACACTACAAATACTCTACGTCATGCTTCATGTGGTGGAGACAACGTGACTCATCAGACTTGATATATATTTTGAAAAAGCTGAAAAGTTTTCTCTTGTTTTAGTTTTTCAAATTCGAAATCAAATCACTTCTGAGATGATAAGTTTGATTTTTGTATTTCTGTTTTCTTCATAATACTTGGAGTATGTTAGAGGTTTCAGCTTTCATTTTAAGCAATTCTTTTCATTGCCTGTGTCCTCATTCATCATGAAATTTCAATTTGTAACTTATGTTGATATTCAGATGATATTACTTAATTAACTTGAAAACATTAATTAATTAAATATTCAACCCAAAATTCATTCTGAAGATAATTTTTACCAGACATTACCTACTTAATTAATTTTTCATAGGATATTGCCTTTGTAAAGAAAATAATGTAAAAAATGTTTTGTCTAAATTGTGTGTACTGATAGTTGCTCTATTTTAGTACAGTACTGTAATGTTATCATTCAACTTGTACATACAGACTGCTGCAGGTCCCATGTAAGTTCTGTATTACTTAAAGTAAAGTATTGGTTGTATTTCATTTTTCATGTCAGAATTCAGTTGATTTTTGCTGTATTGAAGAGAGTGAGAAAAGATGATTAGGGATGGGAATAATGTACCAATTACTAATTTTATATTGCTATAATTTATATATTTATTCATCCTGATTAATTTTTTATCAGTATTTTACTGATATTTTTATGGAAAATTTCAAACCATAACTATTTTTCATAGCTGCTGTTTCTAGTTTGTAATAAGAGGTAGTGATAATTTTTATTAGCATTTGCACTGGTAATGGTTGAAATAATTGCTGTGAAGTGTATGTACAGCATTAAGTGACCTGTTGTAAATAATGTTACAAGTTGTATAGTCACAGACATAAGTTTTGTCTTTTTCTCCTGCCTTCATTAGCTCATCACTATATTATTAATGTATACTTGGGATAATTTGAAAATTTACTATTGCAGTCATACCCATGCACAACCAAATGTAACTATTGAATACTTTCCTCCATATTCATTGACAAATCTGAAGGACTGACATCAGAATTTTGGATGCCTTAGGTCAGTATTTTATTGAAAGGGACCTAATACTGTACAGTAATGAACCTAACAAAGTAACTATACTGTACTGTAATTCATCGTAAAGGAATACCTTGCCTATACTCTGGCTAACAATGTTCAGCTTTACTCAACCCAAGGAAAACCCTCACTCAACATGGGTTATTATCCAAGATTTTTGATTGGTAGGCATAATCTAACTTTGCTCCACGACCGTGCCACAAGCAGCAGTGCCATACCCACACCACCACTCTACGCGATCCCCCGAACTGTGATATCTGTCTGTCATGTTCACAATATTATATGTACCATGTCTAAAGTAAAGATAATATTGTTGTCCTGGACCAGTTCACATTAAGTTCATACTGTGCTCATTCTCTCTGTTTGGTTGGTGTTGTTGAATGCACAATTTTAGAAAAAGAAATTTGAGTACTGCATTTTTTTTAGCTTCCAGTATGTAACTATTAGTACAGTATTTGTGGATGGAAGTACCATTTGAGATGAAACCTTTGCTGGAACAACATTTCACTACAGTTTCTTCCAATTTAGGGCTGTAAGTAAATATTGTCGGTTAATGTTCCTCCATACATGGTGTCTTTATCTACATTGTGTCTAGTTGTATTACACATCATTGCATATAATTTATGCCAACAACAGGTCCATGATGTGTTCCATCCAGTCAAACAGAGAATGATATATGATCCTTTGTTCTTAATGTGGAGAGTCTACTGTAAATGCAATGTGTTGATGTGTTGTTGTTGTGAATGGACTTACACCACCAGACAAGACCATTGTTGTAGTATGCTGAGTACAAAACTGGTACTCCAGTTGTAACATAGCAGAATGGTGTAGAGATTATTATGCATCATCTAATGTCAGGTGACTCAATACAGTATATATATTGTAATGCCTGTACAGTATATAGGCTCTTTTTTTTCACACCTTACATAGATATGATGCAGGATTAAATAATTTTGTACTTATAGTACAGGTTATTACACTTGTTTAAAGTGTGCCAGTAGAGTACAGGCAAGAATGCCAAATGTTGTCCCCCAAGAAGACATATTTTAAACTATTTATATTAAAAAAGTCAGTTGCCAGTGTTGAAGCTCACTGTCTGGTGACAAGATAGATGTATATACTTACTGCATGAAGAATAAATATGTAAGAAACATTAAATTGGTTTTATTCTCATTATATTTGGTGTACAGTACTAGGCATGGTCAGAGTGATCCAGAGTTCTGAAGGAAGTACAAGGCATAACAATAGATACCAGAGTAACATTGATGAGGAGAGTACTGTATTGTATGTAATAAAAGTTGCATTAAATTATCAGACCATGGTAGGTCAGCCCCCTACACTACAACACTGAGTGGGGTAATATGGGACATGGATGTTACGTTTCCTGTAGGATAGAGAACAGTCTAGCTTTGTTTTCATATACAGGTATACAGGAACAGTTCAAAACACTATAGGTATTATCTTTTTCACGATCAGTAAGTTTCGAAAAGTTCTTTTTATATAATTATTTAGTTTTATCTATCGGTAGCATGTGAAAAACGTATATGGTGTGGTGGCTACAAACTTGAAATATCGTTTGTTTGTAGGCTACAATAGCAGAGTCGCAATCCAAAATTTGTATCCTTGCAGGTCTTATTCTGTTTCATATTTGCTTGAGCTCGCTTATTACTCAATCAGGCTATTAGAAGCAAACCTGCTGCATACATATTTTGGATTGCGAGTGTACATTTCTGCAGCATTATACAGATTTTTAGTAGTAAAAAGGAAAGAGACAGATAAGAATGTGATAATAAGTGACATCTGATGCTAATGAGCCTTTGCTTTTTTATACTGTAATCGTTTTAATTAAGTTTTAATTAAAGTTCCCTACTCTGCGAGATAAGTTGATCAGCAGTATGTTTTTACAACAATAAACGTTTCAATCATTCATACATTCATTATACAGGCTTTAGGTAAATTACAAAGGGAGAAGATAGATAGGAATGTGATAAAAAAAAACTACAATCCCCAAGGTGAGGTGGTCAATGCTTATAAATGTTTCAATCATTCATACATTCATTATTCCGGCTATGGGTAAATTAATTAAAAAAGGGAAAAGACAAAAAAAAAAGTACAGTCCTCAAGGTGAGATGAACGATGCTTTATATAAACGTTTCAATATTTCTTACATTTATTATACAGGCTTTAGGTAAATTAATTAAAAAAGGGAAAATACAGATATATAAAAGGAAACCCGTGAAGGAAACTGATTAAAAAAAACATTACAGTCCCCAAGGTGAGATGGTCGATGCTTATATTTACAGTCCACAGGCTTTTACTCGTACCAAGGCCGAAGCCATGGGGGAAAAGCCATTAAATATTGTATTATAATGCCGTGGATGAGGCAGCTTTCTTGTTATTAGTCAGAGTTAAGGTAAGAAGAGATGTGTGGATGTTATTACATTAAAGTACTCATTTTAATGGAATATAATTAATTTTGTAGTTTTCCTATTTCGTTCATCCCTGCCCAAGCTTGGACAATGTGTGCTTGTTTGTTTGATCTTTAGTTATATATTGACAGTTCGAGATTCCGGACCCTTTATCAGCCTAAGGGGTGCATTTGCTGATGACATATATCGTGTAAAGTAAGTAATTTATTAGATAAGGCGTGGGTTAAGAAATACGAACATGGCCTACGTGACTAGTCGGTATCGGTCAATTTCCACCTGTAATTTCAAGATTTCTTTTTTTTTTTTTTATTGTTATCTGACTATCGGTAAGAATTTCACAAACTGATTATTATAAGTGGTTTGACTCGTTTACATTGACAATAAAGTGTACAGTATTGGTATTGTAATTAATGTAATATCCAGAACTGTGATGGGACACACACACACACACACACACATTGGAAAATTTATGGTGTTATTCTACCTTAATTAAACTCCCACATTAGTAGACAAAAAGAGAGTGAAACCCTTTTGTCTACTCATGTGAAGGTTTGATTAAATTCTTCATGGTTGCATAAGTGTAGTTTCTCCAATATTAAGGTTACTTGGCACTCTAATTTAATGCCCTGGGAAATTATTTTGTAAGGAACAAACTATTGTAAATATACAGAAGTACTGGGTTCACTATATTGTATATTTTAGTATCATTACCCACTATTTTGGACCATTCTAAGACACTATTCATCTATGGTGTTTCTCTCGGAGATGCCCCGTTTTCGAGATACACCCCGTTTTACAAGCATTATTTGGAAATTAGTCTGACCTAACCTGACCTGACCTAACCTAACCTAACTTAGACCACAGCAGACTATCGGGACCTAACCTGGGCAAACTACCAGGATATAACCGGTGTAAACTATCATAAAGTGACCGGGGCAAATTCCCGGGACCTAGCTGGATCCGAATGTGGTAACACTGCACAGCCCTAGCCAAGAACACAGTACTTCTGTAATAATACCCAAACTATTACTGTACCAGTGAAAACATTGAGGAAATTGGTTATAAGTTTCCTTTTTTGCTTGTCATATAAAATTTTACCCAGAACTTGAACTACCGGTATATATATAACTCCATCTCTTGTATGATATTTTGGTCATAGTACAGAAGTACTGAGTTCACTATATGGTAATAGTCAAGCGATTGTCCATAATCTGCTTTCGACTCGAGGTTTTCAGAATGCAATGTTTTATAGTGTGTTTTGAACGAATTTATTGTTCACAACCGTCGCAAATTAATGCTTTGGGAGATATCACCCCCCCCCCTCCCCCAACTCAATCTCCGAAAACACCTCATTTTCGCCATATTTTAACTAAATTCGTCTGAAAAACACTACAACGCATTAAATAGAATTAGGTAGACCACATCTGACCTAACCTAACCTAATCAGGACCGTGGCAAACTACCGATACCTAACCTTAGCAAAATACGGGGCCTGAATGTAAACATTTGGTGGCCATCTTGAATTGATATTATTATACTGGAACCGACGGTTCATGTTAATGCATTTGCGACGGAAATACCCAATAAGAAAATGACGTACCGGTAAATGTATTAAGTATATTTGACAGAAAAAAAATAATGGGAGTGATTATGGACAAACGCTTGACTAATACCCAGTATATTGTATATTATAGTACGGTATACCCACTATTTTGGACCATTCTAAGACACTTTTCATCTACCGGTATGGTGTTTCTCTCGGAAATATTTTTTCCTAGGTTTGGTAAATGTTTGGTTGGTTTAGGTTGGATTGGGTTGAGTTGGGTTAGAAAAACATACCATAGATAGGGTGTAATGTACATTAGTAAAGTTTTGCCAACATTTGTGTTTGCAGATGTGCACAATGGCTGATGATGATGTAGAGAGTGTGATGCTGAAGTGGACAGACCACAAGCAAGTGTTTGCACGTGTCTTGTCAACTCTCCGTGAGAAGGTACAGATATCTTTAAGTTTTCTATACCTGGACTCTTCCTTAACTTCTGTCTTCAGTAAAATATAACGTGATAAATATTTTGGTTTCACAGGTAATCACATAAACAATATTAAATACTATGTAAATATTCAATAAAAAAAGGAAGATAATCACAAGGACTCTAGTACATTTTAAATTTAAAGTTCTGCATCATATGAAGAAATGACATGAAGCAGGCTTTAGTTGATATGCTTTAGTTTACAGTATATGCTAGTGAAATCTATTATAAATGTCTGAAGCAGTACTATACATGAAAATAATATACTTATGTACTATAATGTTACAGGAAGTGTTTGCCGATGTGTTGTTATACTGTGGCAGAAAACGTTATGCAGCTCACAAGTTCATCCTCAGCACCTGTAGTTCCTACCTGGAGGGGGTCCTAGCAGGTGCAGGTTCAGAGGCAGAACCTGTGTCCTTAGTACTGGCAGACACACCACCAGCTGCACTGGAGGCTCTGCTGGATTTCATGTATTTGGGTGAGGCTGACCTGGAGCCCCCTCTCCTGGACCCCTTACTGGACTTGGCTCATGACCTGCGGGTGCGTGGCCTCATCACTCCATCCCTCGACCCGGAGGCACAGGTATGGTGGAGGCCAGAATTGTAGTTGACTGCAGAAATTTTTTAATCTGTTACTTATACCTGTTACATAGATCATAATTATAGTTGTGAAACCTTTGTGTAGCACGAACATGAAAAATCAAGAGTGAGAACAGTAAAGATGGATATGTTGAAAAGTATATGTAACGTTTAAATAATTGTCATGGTGGTCTGTGATATCTGTGGTGTGAGTAGGCTGCTGTACTGTACATGTAAATCACTCGAACAAAGAGTAGAGGAAAGTGTTTTTGAGATGGTGAGGGCATGTGGAAAGAATGGATGAAACTATAATGGTGAAAAAGGTGTATAAATAGGATTTTTTGGGGAAAGAGAAAATGGGGAAGAGCTAGGAGAAGATGGTACAATATGGTGCATGATAGTGTAAGAAAGCTTAGATTAAAAGAGGATAAACCAGACAAGGAGAGGAGGGTATGATATTCCGGTTATTGGCTAACAACTGAGTTTTTACTTGAGTGTTCATAGATTGGCTGTTGTCACTATGGGTAAATGAAAGGACTTGTTATGGATGAAATTATTTGTTGAGGGAGCTGAGAATGTTATGGGGCTTAAAAGGGGGAGTGAATGTGAGTGACTCATTTCTCTGGGTATTCTGTCCCTCTCTCACTGTGATTTCAGATTTCTATTTCAGGTCATGGAGCCCCTTCCTTGCAAAAGCAGAAATGGGGTCTTGATAATGATATTGATGATAACTTAAAATTTTGAAATTCTTGATGCTAAATATATTTCTTAAATATTTTTCCAGAAAATGAGAGAGTTGATGAGAAGCCAGAAGGTAACCAAACCTCCAAAAATTGTAAAGTGGGAAGAAACCAAAGTTTCGGAGGGAGAGAATGAAAAGACAGAATCTCCAGAGGTAGAACAGGAGGAGGAAACCAAACCTTTAGAGGTAAAAATTGTTGAGTATCCAACACCTCCAGGGAAAACAAAATATCCAGAAATAAGAAGAAAGAGTGTAAAGCAAAACACTTTGCAAGTGCAACTGTTAGAGGAAGAGAGGAAAAGAAGAAAGGAGAGAGATAAAAGAAGGGAAGAATTGCTCAAGCAAAATATGGATATGGCAGCAGCAATGAAGAGATATAATGTGCTTAAAACAATGGAACTAAGAAAGAAGCAGGAAGAAAAAAAAAGAAAGAATGAACAAAGAAAATCCAAGGAGATATGTATTGCAAGGTACAGAGAGGAGAAATTGAGAAAAAGACATACAATGACACCAGAAGAATCAAGAAAGAAAGAAAAGAAGACAATGAAGAGCATAGAGGAAAAGGAGAGAAAAAATGAGAAGAAAAAGACAAGTAAAATTAATGAGAGAGAGGTAAGTGAGAAAGATTGTTGGAGAGACTCTGTAGTACAGATGAAACTATTATTTGAGGAGGAGTCATAAGGGCTGAAAAAGTAATAATAATAACTCATCAATAAACTTACTCCTCATATAATGAATTCATCTACACTATGTCTTATGGCATTACAATTCCTGCCCACTATTTTTTAACTTACTTAATGCTAGACATATTTTGCTATGGAAAGCTACCTACTTCTTACTCATTACCTAAATTGTACTCTTCTTTGCTTACGTGTGCATCATAATCAAGACAAGACAATAGTAACCTTGTAGTACCATATATGGTATGGTAATCCTTATTTTTATGTGTCATTTTGAAGGCCTATGGTGTTGGATATCTCGTTTATCTGCATCAAAATGCATTGTTTGGTCAGATCAGTATCAGTGCCAGGGCAGTAGAAGTTTGAATCATCAGAAACCACCATTATTTGTGCATGATAATGCTTAGTATTGTATGATGCAGCTGTTACCCCCTATAGGTCTAAGATTTCATAATATTATCTTCCTGGCATTAATTCTATGACTTTATTACAATTATTTCCTCTTGTCCAATAGAATTCAAAGGTGATGGAGATGATGAAGAGCCCTGAAGTGGACAAGGAGAGAAAAACCAGTAGTCAAGTAGGAGAAATGGAACAGCATAGTATGTCTTTCATACCCAAAAACTTCCGATGCAAGTTCTGTCAGGATTCTTTCTGCACCTTCCAAGACCTGGACCTGCACCACAGCTCCACCCATGAAAAGAAAATGCTGACATGCCCTGAATGTTCTTTCCGTACACCCTTCAAAGATAACCTGTCCAAGCACATTGCCACACATATCAGCAGCATGCCATACGTGTGTCTCTACTGCATGGCTCGTCACACCTTGGAAAAGCTCCACATCAATCACCAGAGGAATGTCCATCCAGGAAGACCAGTAAGAATTAATAAACCAAGCAACCCCACCATGCCTGCCATCAAACGCAAGATGTATCACGATGTAGTGAGACCCAGCAAGGTTGTAGTAAGGGACATCATGTTGGAGAAGAAGCTAACATTCAGCCCCTCTCCATCACCCACCAACATGGTTCTAAATAGTCCAGGCTCCAACACTCCACCTTCACCAACCTCATCAGGGGTGTACCATTTCACTATGGCATCACCTTCAAGCTCCCCAGTCCCTCCTAAGCCACCTAACCCTTCACATACAAGTACCTCTCCTTCTCCACCGCCTTCTTCCCTTCCTGTAGCCTCTCCCGCCCCCCCACTTCCATCTTCATCTTCAAGCTCACAGTTGTCTCCTCCAGCAGAAGCACCACCAACCTCTTGCCTCTCATCTTCCCCTTCATCACCCGGTTCCCCCATCCTAATCCCCCAGACCACATCATGTTTTGTTCAGCTATTTCGAGGCCTCAGCAGATCCCCCTCTCCTGACCCTCTAGCTGGCTCAGAATCAGATACCGGTAGCAAATATTTATCAGAATCCTCCTCCTCAGCCTCTAGTTCCACCAGGAGAAGAGGGAGGCCACGTGGGCCCGGTACTAAGAATAGAGTAGGAACTAAGAGGCACAAACACTCATCATCATCAGCCATACCTAAGCGAAGCCAAAACTTGAATAGCAACCCCCATTCTCCAAGTATCACCTCACAATCCCCTACCCTTTCCTTGGCAAGCGCTAGTTCTGAAGACTCCAACCCACCCTCACCACAGTCATGTCCTCGCAAAATGTCATCAAGAGGGAGGGGATCAGCTCTCCGAATTGAAACCCTAAAGAGACATTCACGAGAGAAGTAAAGGTAATGTAATGTGATGTAACTTGTTGGAAATTTAGATTGAGGAAAGGGATTTTTGACATATGGTTTCTTGACTCATTGGAAATGGGAGAGGTACGAATGTTTTTGGTGTATGATGAAAGAGAGCAAGGTTGCTGTGTGTACTGATGCAAATGTGTTAATGTACTGTATTTTGAACCCTGATTATCATGTGTTCATTACTTTGTAAGAAATAGTTTTCATAAAGAGTTTATGAATATAAAAGATGATAAAAGTAGAGATTTTACTAGCTTGTATTAATATTTATGAAAAAAGTGAGATAAAGTATGATCACTAGCTTTTCACATGCCATTACCACATTGTCATTCAAAACTTATCACCCCACTTGAATGCAAGATTGTACAGTATAGTGCAATGGACATACCCAGGCACAGTCAGATTAAAAATATAAAGCTGTAATAGATTGTATGAGCTTAATAAGGTTGTGAAGGTTCCCAGAAGTTAATAAGTGGATTTAGATGACTGAAGAAAAAGGGAAGGGAAACCATAAAGATCCAAGCTTGTCTCTATTTCAAGACATCTTGGGGAGAGTATAGCTCTCAGGAATGTGACTTCTACTCTTCTTAATAATCCCCCTTTGCTAATGTCATCACTCCTCATTGACCGCTTTCTCCCATTATCCCTTTAATGATCTTTCAGTCTCGGTAACTACTTCTATACTGGTCAGTATTGGCCTGGTGCTAGGACTCTATTGTTCATTCATTCTTCACATTTCCTGCAGGTTCATTCATCTATACTGTAGATTGTGAATAAATGGACATTTTTGTATCTGTACAGTATATCTGTAATTTCTGTCAGAACTATTAGATCATGTATGAATGTATGGAAGGATTCAAGTGTAGGTGAACTTAGAACAATTCCTGAAGTAATTGATGATTTTTGCCCATCCAACTATTTTCTTTTCTTTCTTTGAAAAGAACGCTGCTGATAATTATCTAGATTTTAAAAACTTTATCAGTTAATCCATTAAGAAAAGTTTGTGTGTTAGATATTATGCTTAGATTAACACCAGATCATTTTATGATTCAGAAATATCCCCAATGTTCAAGAGTTAAACTACTGGTGACCTTAGTAAAGTTAATTTATTAATAAAATTATTGAGAAGTTTAGTATGTACATGTTGGTGAATTTTATTTGTTGGGCAGTGATGAGATGGTACAAATGTGAGTGAAAGTGAGATAATTTGCAATTACATTTTGCAATTCACCTCTTCTTTTACCATACAGGTCTGGAATATTGGATGACTAAGGATTGTTTATTTATTCTAATTTTGTATACAATTCTTGTTGCAGATATTCATTGATTATGACTGAAACCATTATGTAGAATAGACAAGAATTTAAAGTCGTATAAATATGATGACTCGTCAGAACCTTTATGGATTTATAATAGTTGTTAGCGTCCAGTTTGTCTTACCTTTTAGCTGTTTGTTTTTGGTCACCCTATAAGGGATGCCATATTTGGTGATACATAGATTTCTTACCTCTGTTGCCATAGAATAGCAACTTGCTGTACATGTGTTAGAGTGAAGGGGATAAATGTAAAATGTTTTGATAATGATGTAGTCAAAATTATTTGGAAAAGTTTCCCATAAGTCAAAATATTCCAGTTTATGGAGACCACACTCGGCAGCAAATGAGAAGTTGTTGGTTTTAGATGGCATGATACTGTGAAAAGCTAGATAAAATCCTAGAATAATTTGGTTGTCAGAAAATCAAATAAGTCATAAGGGCTGCAGCCCTAATTGTTTCTATTTAAGGAGGGTTTAGGCCTACTGTACCTTAGGTGTTCTTTGTTTTGAATACATTTTGTTACTTAACTCATTTTGAGAATGTTGTTCCTTTGTTCTTCAAGTTATGGTTCTCATGTTTTGTTCAATGATGTCATTAGCAATCTATTGTAGTGCATGAAGCTTTCTGCAATTTGTCTCAAATTACTGTTTGTTTACATAAATTAAATCTGTTTAATTTATGTCATACAATAATTCAGTTTCATCTTATCCTTCATGAACACAGTTTACTTTTTTACCTATTGAAGACCTGAATTCTGCAGTATTAAATTATGACAAGGTACAGTACAGTAATACAAGAAGCCAAGGCTTTGATACATTATGACAAGCCAAGTCAGTACAGTTGTCATCAGTATTTCTTTACCACACTCTTGAAAAAGGAAGAGTATAGTCACAAGTCAGTATTGAACATGCAGCTCAGAGTCCTTCCTGGATGGTGGATGGACTTTACTCAACAATATTTTTAATGAACTAACTTCTTATCTGTTCACTTCATACTGGTAACCAGCTGGAGTGACTCATAAGAGCAACACATCTAAACAAACTTTTCATGGCAAACTTTGCACTTCCAGTGGTATTATACTTTTGAGTATACAATAATATACAGTAGTAGGATAAGTAATTCATATTGTTTTTGCTGTATATATATATACCTAAGTTATACTGTATATACAGTGTCATTAAGTATTATTTACATATGTTTTATTATCAAAGATTTTTGAATGGCAATTGAAAAAGAAATTTAACTGATGACTACTGTACTGTTGGGGTTTATCTTACTGAGGTCTCACTTTCTCTCCGTTGTTGTTAAAATTTGGTTGGCTAAGACAGTATTACCTTTGGCATTTTTCATCTTTTTTGTTCAAACTGTGCATCCAATTTTTCCAAATTCTCTCAAATACTTTACATTGAAATAAGTTAGAACTAAACCCATACACTGTCACAACAGGTAGGTTAATGAAAATATTGTAAAAAGCAAAAACACAAAAATTATCATCATTTCCATCATCATCAAGGGTACATTATCCTCATTTATTCCTCAAATTTAGTTTCTGTGCCTTTCTAGTAATTATCTGGTCAGTACCCAGATACAAGGAGCTCATGTCTCATTTCCATTTCCATATACAGTACAGTAGGTTCGTTTATTGCGTGCCTATTTGGGCGGCAGAGGTGCTAGAGTAAAGAGAAATCTTATGGTATGAATACATCTATATTTGGTGAAAATTACTTATGGGCGGCCACTGCCTCACACTGACAATTACAGAGATCTTATACGCCAATATGCAGGGTACAGTACAGTATTTGGAGTTGTGATTTGATTATGAGTAACAGTAGCAATGAATATAAGTTCCTATCAAAGAAATAGCAGTACAGAAGCACACTAGAAGTGAGAGATGTAGTTCCTAGGCTGGGCGTGACACTATGTCGACCTCCCCGCTGCTCCTCCCAAGGTTGCGTCACTACCCTCACCCGCCACCACACCACTAGCATTGCATTCAATGTTGATCTCATTCACTTCATCCATAAACCCTTCAAAGTCAAGGGCGGACACAACTGAAGCTCGGCCCCTGACGAAACATGCACATTATACAACTCCCTCATTTTTCCTTATTCATAATGAAGATTACTAGGTTACTGGCACGAGAGAGCAAAAGCACCATAACCCCTCACAGTCCGCATAATGGCCTCCCTGTTCTTCCATACTGTATGTACGGTAGACTCTGCCAGCCCAAACTCTTTGCCAATCGACGTGTTTCCTCTTCCCACCTTCTTAATAACCTGAAGCTTCAGACCGTGCGACAGGAATTTCTTTATACGCTTAACCTTTGGCAAAGTGAAGGCAGGTGTTGGTTGGTAGGGTATGGGGTTGGGGGCAACAAGTAGGCGACAATGTAGGAGGGAGATACACAGGACATGAGGGAGCGGGAGACTGACTGAGTGAGAGGGAGAAGCCTGCTGGGGGGAGCAGCTGGTTGTAGCGTGGGTTTGGGGGAGTGGCTAGTTTTACGCGGAAACAGAATATAGATGCTCTTCTTGGAACTGCTGTGGATTTGGGCCACTCTTGGCCACAAAAACGCACGCTGTGGAAGCATCACATAATAAAATAAAACGGTGCTGATCTGGGGTTTGTCGCACAGTATGTGAATCGCGCATTGAGAACATGTGCAATGAGCGAATCTACTGTACTCCCTTAGCTTAATCTCTAGTGATTGGATAACTTATAGCACAAATCTAATTCTTATTCTGTTCTGATGACAGTTTTAACATTGACGTAAAAAAAATAATTGTCTAGAAAATTGGAGTGGTTCCTCCTACCACACGCTTCATTATTATTGTACAGTATGTATGTAAGATTATTGCTCTACATGCATTGATGCTGGCTACAGAGATCCTATATATCAGTGAGTCAAACATATTGTATTTGGCCTCAATACCCCTTTGGTTCATCTCCAAGTCAACTGGCTGATACCCCCTCTATATGTAATATTACCTGTAGCAATACCATACATAATCATTTTCCTCCTTCAGGATAATTTTATGGATACATCCGAGAATTTAATTTCAATACTGTATTGTGGTACTGCTTTAGTACACCTGCCATAAAGGGTTTCCTTGTGGCAACACAAATTAACTACATGAAACTTTAACACAGACTATAATTCAACATAATGCAACAAATGGCTTCTTCTAAGAGTATAATTTTAAAGCTGCCAAATACGTTGGTCACTTGGTAGTTGGTAGAAGCAAGCATTCGAGGAAGTTTGTATTGTGTTGTGTACAGTATTGTGTTGAATTATAGTGAATAGAAGAACTGATTCTTTTAATTAAGGAACAGGAACACTATAAGGTAAACACAGAATCGTCAGTAACTTATGTAAACAGTTAACTTTAAATGTTGTGCATGATTAACTTTGGGGAGAATGAAGCAAGGCACATGTCATAGAATGATCTACCTTAGATGACATTGAAATATGTGTAACGTTCTGGAAAAATAAGATTAATTTAGTACTGTAATTACTGTAGAATACTATTTGTGGTATTATCCATTTCACGTATCAGTACAGTATTGAATTTGTAAAATGATTCTACCTGTTTTAAAAATAAGATTTTGTTGAGCAAATTGTTTGTTTTTTACCTTCTTGTCAAATTTAAGTGTCGTACAATTTAATCATAGGCATTGACATATAGGAAGCAACAGTTGGTTGCCACAACTGTTGCTCCTCTTTCCTTCTTTGTTTGCACGTCACTATGGTAACCAACACACACACACACACACACACGGCTTTTTAATTAAACAAGTCAAATGTCGCATTAAAACGAAACACACAAGCTCACTCATACAGTAAATTAGAAAAACCTAAGTTCGGTTTACAGGATAGCAATACCAAAGGGTTTTGGCATCCCTTGAGACCCGAACTATGATTCCCTCTTTTTCTCTATTCTTCCTGTCCATTTCTTTTCTTCGTAATTGCTGTCGTTCCTCTCTGTTTCCTTATCTTGTGGTACACTGAGGGTTTAATTAATATAGTTCTGTTCTGATCCAAGACACAAGGTGACTCTACCAACCTCCATACCTAAAATAATTGGTGTAAGTTTTATGTAGAGATGCTTAAAGTCTGTCCAGCCTAAGGTGGCGGAGAAGCCCTGCCTCTCTGGGACATTCCTGGATGTATCTGATTGGCAGATGATGGAAAGGGGACGTTTAGAGTACTTTTGGTCACACCATGGGTCACACACGTCGCATAGCGGTGCGTTAAATCTCAGTGACCTGACCTTCCTTCTTCCCTCCACTTCTCTCGCTCTCTCTCTTTCTCCCTCTCGTGTTCACGATTCATCCACAACCTTTCCTTTTCTATATTCTATAATCTAATGATATTTTATCCCACTTATCATATACATAGATATATTTAGATTAATGGCATTATATAATATTTTTTAAAATTCCATTTATTCATTCTCTCATTGACAGTAGCATCCATCATAAGTTATTTCACTTTCTTTATTCCTCATTTGTTACCTTCATCTAAGTTTCTCTCTCACTGCCTTAGGCCATATTCTGATCTCGGGTCCCTATAGGCGCCTGTCAACTTGCTGTGTCGGTTTGTTAATCCATTCACACACATACACACACACACACCACTCCTTGCCCAGTCCTGCTGCTTTGAAGTGGTAATTCATAATGACCTGAAGAGCAGCATGCTAAGAAAAACCCACTTTTTATAGACAAAAAGTATTTAATATGGACGTTTCGGAGGCAACTACCTCCCTCTTCAGCAGTATAGAGTTGTCTATAAAAAGTGGGTTTTTCTTAACCTGCTGCTTTGTTTGGCCATGGTTTTGAAATATATTAACCTTTTTGTGTAAGTAGTGAATTTGTGTGTGCGTTTTTTTTCTATATTTTCGTTACATAAAACACACTCCCTTGTGCTTCCGAAAGATATGTGAAATTAAATGTATAAAAAATGGTACTAAATGGATGAAGAAGCCTTGAAGAATGCTTTCGAACACGGGAAGTCACAAGGGTTACCCAGAGGTCCTCCAGTTGACCTTTTTTCCTCTCACTGTCGCACACTTTTTACTACACACTATGTTCAAATCAAGATATTACGAGCTCCAAGTAAATTGTCACTGAATTTTGACTGTAAGGCTCACACATATCATTTACAATAATGAGTGAGTAATAACAGACATGAATAATGCTTAATTAGCAGAAATATTCATGAATAAAGGAAGCACTCCTATTTTTCTCGGTGTGCTGAACACCTCTAGCCAATCAGGGAAGCGAAAAAGTACTTGACCTGCCTACCGCACCTGTAGGGCAGGTTGGACAGAGTATAGTTCCAGTTTGGTATATACAGAAAGATAATGTATAGAGAAAGTGCATCTCATAATATCAGAGCTTTGAGGAATTTTCTGAAAGTGTTTCTTGATGTGTTGGCACCATTTGAATAAGAATTAAAGATCTCTCTATATTCTCCTGCTTCCATAACTCCATTTTTTATTAGTCCCGGTTTGGTTATCCTCAAACCTGAGAGCAAGAACGGGGTTTGTAAATTAAGTGCCGTATTCAAGAACATCCGTGGTGTATATGATGGTGTGGTACTGTACGACGGCTCTGTTGTTTGTCTATGGAGTCATCGTACCGGTACCTAGCTCACCATCGTATGTGCCACGGATCCAGACTGGGTCAGTGGGCCATATTCAAGAACATTCGTGGTGCATACGATGGCGTGGTACCGGTACGATGGGTCCATAGACGAACAACAGAGCCATCGTCAACACCACGAATGTTCTTGAATACGGTCCATAATCCAGCAAGGCCGTAAATTTCGAGGCTGGGTCAGTGCGTCGTGACTCGTGAGTGACAGACTTGACCGAGTTGACTCGTTAGTTCTCATGTAGCCTTGGGAGTGGAAGGATGGTAGTGTCTGGCGTCCGTCCCAAATCCACGCTGACTTAATTTACTCCCCTGTTGACTCGTTGTGCCTTCTTTAAAACACTACAGAAGACTTGGAGGTGTAATCTATTGAAGGATTAAAACTCATATGATCACTGTTTGCATCATAATAACTAGACATCTAGCTGCAGTCTTGCGCATTAATAAAGATCGAGGTAAGATAATTATGCATGAGTCTATAATCTAACTAACGTAATAATTTGATGTGTTACACAGTTACAATAATAATATGTATGTTGTAATAACTGAACTCGATATAGATTGTGAGAGTAGATCGAGCGGTGTCCACATCAAACCCGGATAAACATATTTAGCTCGGGAATATTAGGCCTACTTGTATTTTCTGTACCCTAATATTTTCTGACACTACAAAACAGTATAAGTTAACCTTTGAAGAATATCGATTAAAATAGGTGAGTAATTCGTTTTTGTCAAGTCTCTAGCTACAAATAAAAAAGACTTTAAAATATAGTAATTCTTCGAAAGAACAAATGCTTTTTTTATAATTTTTTATCTTTTTTTTTTTCATAAGAATATGTACAGTTGGCCATAGGAATTCTTACACAGATTATATGGAAAGAGAGGTCATTATTCTGGAAGTACTGCAATGAATGGTCTACAATGATCTATAGTGACTCGGTGATTAGCAAAACAACAAACCTATTAATAATGTCGTATTGCACTTACGTAGTCTGACATTTTCTATATGTTGTAAACCCTCGAAAATAACAGGTGGTGTACGAATTCTTGGGGCCAATATTACAAAAATATAGCAATCAAGGAAGAAAACAACCCATATGGATTCTAAGGTTACCGCACCATATAATAGAGTGCTAATTAACCTAGGGTTCCAATATGGCCACCTAAAATCACAAGCTCACGGGGTACATTTGCTGACATATGAAACAGCAGGCACACTTCTTTTCGAGCATAGTATGGGACTCGCCTCTACACAAAACGTCTAATCCTAACCTATAAATGGTCAATGAGGGGCCCCGTTTCAGGTATGTCAGTTTCATAATTATGTCAGCAAAAAAATGTACATACATCAACCCTTCAGTTCTTTAAGTTATAGAGGTCAGTGGTTGTAATATTTGTTGTAGGGAGTATATTGGTTCTTATTAGACTATCGATCATTAGCCATAATTGTAGCCTACACTGCAAAATAGTTAGAGAAATCAAGGGGGGTCAACCGGTTATATAGTTGGTGGATCTGAAAAGAGGAAGTATAGTGTACTTACATACTAAAGAATATTATTATGTGGCATAAATGTATGTACAGAAAGAAAGGCAGAAAATAGAATAGAAATGAGGAGGTAAGCAGAAAACAGATAATAGAAATGAGGAAGAAAAGCAGAAAACATGCAGGTGATAGAAATGAGAATGAACAATATACGTATAATTTATAGATCAGTAGGAAGTTAAAACAAACATAAAGAAAAGTAACATTAGTTTAGGAAGAGGGAAAATAAATAAAGTATCCTACGTGTACATATACAGTAGCCTATAGACAGATAGGTCTACTAGCTACAGAAAGAAATGTTATTGTAAAGGAAGTCATTAGCTCCATATTGGGGGAAAAAAAAGTTCATTTCCTTTCATGTTTGGTATAGATTACACGGGAGGACAGGATGCTAATGATGACGAGATTACGGTACCATATCTGTTGATCAATTGTGATGTTTGCGTGTGTGTTGTATAGGTAAAATAAAAGGAAGATGAATGTAGGTTATGGGAATTGGAGGAAGTATAGGTGTGTGTGTATAGAGGCATAGAGATGACCCGTTCATGTACCCTCTCAATATGGTATTGAACTGAAATACACCTACTACTAGATATATAAGTGAAATGTTAAACACAGGAATCGCAGACTTAAATAGGTGTACGATACATGGAAGGAATACATGAAGCAATTCGTCGATCACCCTCATCTAGGTGTGTTGTTTATTAGGATATTAACCCCAGTTTTATAGTCCATGATGTATACACTAAGAAACAATACCTTAATGATATACATAGGATGTCATTCACCAGACTTAGGGTATCAGGCCATAACCTATGTATTGAGACTGGGAGATGGAACAGAAGAGGAAAGGGACGTCTCCCAATCAAGGAACGTCTCTGTAAATGTGGAGAAGTACAGACCGAATAACATGTAGTGCAACACTGTATACATACACAAGGGATAAGGGATAGCTATGTCTTTACAACAATGGAGGAGATTTTTGCAGGTAGATTTAAGAATGACCAGTCATGTCTCATTATTCATAATATTCTTAAGGCTTGTACCGGTATGTATAACTACATCAGAAATGTTTATGTAGTATAAAATCATGTAGGCTACGGTATCTATATTCTGATGGTAAACTCCAGTTATGTAGTTCTCTGCCGTTAGCAAGCTCTATTGTGTTTGTCAATATTAAGCAACATTTTGTTGGACGACAGATATATTGTGTTTATCAATTTGTTCAGATTTTTGTGCACAATGTGTAGACTTGTGTTTTTGTGGTGTATAGTAACAAGATTGTACATATTTTAATACTATGCTGTGGTCAATAAAATATAGAGAAATGTGGGTTATGGGAATGGGAGGGAGTAGAGGTGTATGTGTATGTGTGTGTGTTGGGGAAGAGAAGAGGTATAGGGAAAGGTGGGTTATGATAATGAAGTAGAGATCTAGGGTGAGATGGGTGGGTGGTGAGGTTTAGGAGAACTATATAGATGGACTGTAGGCTACAAAGGATTACAAAAGAAGACTTAAATAGCAACTGGACTAAAAAATGTACAAATTAACGAGACTATTACCCAATTACGAGTGAAGCCATGGAGAATGTATGTATATAGGGGAGGGGCTCACACATATTCAGAGATGTAGCACCACTGTGATTATTTAGCTCAAAACAATCCACGTGTGTGACATGGAGTATCCTCTATACACTAGCACATGAAGTGAACCTTGTTGCTTAAGGAACTGAATCACTTAAATCTCTTAAACATGTGAGCCCCTGTACCACACGGCAGTGCTGACGACTGTACCATACAATATTACACTGTACTATATTGGTGAGAGTGATTAATTGGAAGGGGGTGATGTAAGCCATCTCGAAGCATTTATTTATGTACCATATTTATTTTAGTAATAGTTGAGCCACAGGAATTAATGGATAACACATTCTATTCCACAACTTTTTTGGAGAATCCATAATTGCCTGATTTCATCTGTTGAAATATAAGGGCAATAGTGCATTTAATTAAGAAAGGCCAATAAAGGAAGTAAAAACATTGGCTGTTGGAAAGGAAAGTATAGTTAGTGTCTAGGTCTCTTAATTAACCGTATGTGTGCATGTTTGCTAGGTGTGAGTGTATGTGTATGTGTTGCATGTTGTAGGAACGTTTGTTACCTCTTACCAGTTAGGAACAGCACGATAGCCTAGGCTAATAATGAGAAAAGGTCGGCAGGCCACTGACTCATTTATCTCCAATTTTCTAACTAGCCTACATTCCAGGGTCCCTTATATAGATATAAAAGCCTATACACTGGTAATGAGGTGTAAAAAGAGACCACGAATACTCTATAATTTTATATACTATGTGCTGTTGTATCAATTGTATCGTGACCCTGGGCCGATAATCATATAAAGGATCGAGGTCACCACTATTACAGTAGGCTAATATCTTATCGATAGAAACATATATTCATAATGACTGTAGTCACGCCACACTGTATGTGATCTTAAAGGGAGCGTGGAAAGTTGATAAATCCAAAACAACTGTACGACCCCTCCAACCTATTCCAAGCAACAGGCCAGCATTATTTATGATACTATGGTCCTGTTCCCTGGCATGCTTTTGAGGTATGAAGGAACTCTAATGTACAGTCGCGGCACATAGTCCTTGATCAGGGTGTAAGGAGAAGTCTAGCTGGTCAAGGATTATGTGCCGCGACTGTACCGATTACTCTCCCATTAAGGACCCTGTGATCGTGTATGAAAATTGGAGACTTCTGATTCCACCTGTCAATGTCAAGAAACAATCAAGCTCCTTCCATATACTGTAGTTGGTGTTTCGTGGCAATATTTGAAGGACTTATTTATCTCCAATTTTCTGACTATAGTCTTGCTCGCTTAAATTTACGGCTGTGGTGTGTCCCGCTATTTTGTACAGTGCGCCACGTTTCCCCAACTTGCGATGTGAAACGGAAGCTATTTATGTACAAGGCATCACAAATATAATAAATTCAGATATATACAACATCTACTTGTGTATTTAGATGGATTAATCAACAGTAATCTTATTATGCATAAAACATTTATAAAGTTACACAGAAACATGGCATAAATATTGTACAGTGTTGCTAAAAGAAATTGTAGTAACTTTTAATGGAATTTAGAATAGTTTTCGGGTGGGTAATAATATCACAGTTATAGATATAACATAATAAACTTGAAAAAGAAGAAATATTCCATTATCTAAAGTAAAAGAAATAATCAATATAATTTTTTTGAGTGTCGGCAATACTGACATAGCCAGACCCACACCTACACCCAGACCCCCCAGGTGTTGCTATAATTGTAGAATAAAATGATCACATTTATTGGCTTTTACCGTAATTTCAAGGGTGAGGAATAATAACATTCATAATCTGTAAGCTATTATGTAGAACAAAATAATAGTCATTTGCCAATACCAAAGTAAAAGAAAAAAAAATCACTCGTGAGCGGCAACACTTCCACACCCGGTTGGTGACCTTGACACAGGATAGCTTCCTGGCGGTGACCGCTTTTCAGTTTTCACTTTCTTTATGCCCTTTGCACAGACACCATGGCAAAAAGTTCAACCCATTCCTCACATCTACACAGCCAGGCTAAAGAAATTGTCTTCAAATTAACAAATAAAAGCACAGTTATAAATAAAAGAAACGAGAGAGAGAGAACGGTACTGAAAATTTGGCGGCAAAACTGTAAAGAGGTGATAGCCACACCACAGCCGTAAATTTAGGCGAGTTTGACTATAGCGTACATCCCAAGGTCCCTTAAATAGATACAGTGGTGATGAGGTGTAAAAGGGAACCACGTATACTCTATAATTTTATACACTATGAGCTGTTGTATTGTATCGTGACCCTGGGCCGATAGTCATAACATTAGTTCATAGAGTTTACACATTGTTCGTATGCTTATATTTCTGACTTCGACAGATTAAGTGCCGATTCCTCAGTGGTGTGTTTTGGTTTGCAAACACCCTAACGAAAGAAACAGAACTGTGTAAATGACTCCTGAGTGAATTATTTGATGAATTTGATGACTCCACTATGAAACTATGGTAATAATGGAACTACCTAACAGATTTTGTGGATCCGATGGGTGGGATCGGGTGTATCGCGACGTATATCATTAACTTACACCAGAGATATAAAATATAATTTTGTGTATATTTTGTTTATAAAGTATGCTGTGTGTGATCTCAGTAAAGTACAATGAATACTGATAAAAACTATTTTAACTTGTGTTGTCAAATGGCGGTGAGCTTCAGAGGGAGTGAAAGCCTAATATCGTTTTCGGACCAAAGAGGCCTTATTCATTTCATCTTAATAAGTTTTATCATGATTGTAATATTTAAGTGATGTTCTATAACGTACATTGAATCATATTTTCAATGCAGAGGGATAATACCAGGCCTGTATAAGAAGAAAATCCGTGAAATGTAGGGAAATGCTGAGGCTTGCAGTTTACCTAACCTCCAAAAAATATTAATCATATTTCGTCGAATATTATTTATAGGGGCCTGGTATTATCCCTCTGCATTGAAAATATGATTCAATGTACGTTATAGAACATCACATAAATATTGCAATCATGATAAAACTTATTAAGATGAAATAAATAAGGCCTTTTTGGTCCGAAAACGATCTTAGGCTTTCACTCTCTCCGAAGCTCACCGCCATTTGACAACACAAGTTAAAATAGTTTTTATCAGTATTCATTGTACAGTCGGCGGCAAAAGTCCTGTCGCCTCACTTGCTTCACCGAGGCACGCAATGTTCATAGACTCGAGATTATTAGGTGTAGAAAACATGTGTATTTCTCGAGTCCATGAACACTGTGCGTCTCGGTGAAGCAGGTAAGGCGACAGGACTTCTGCCGCCGACTGTACAGTAGCCCAAGAAAGTTCGCCGACTAAAAATTAACGTACCGGCAACCTCTATGCCTGTCATTCTCGTCCCAAGCCTTTATCATCTCCATACCCATGATATGTCAGCGTTGTCAAGGTTTCTTTCCTTTCGTCTCAGGTGTGAACTCAGAGTTTATTTATTATATTTATTATATATTTATTATATAATTGTGTGAACATTATGAAAAACAATGGAAATGAAAGGCAAATGGGTGTATAGAAAAATGGATAGCAAAGAAGGATGACGAAGGAAGAGGTCAAAATGAGGATAAGGAGGAAGAAGGTTTAATGCCGATGACAAGAAGGAAGGAAGGATTGAAGAAAATAACAACGATGGCTTGAGCCTTGGGCAAAGGCTACGTGTGTGTGTGTGTGTGTGTGTGTGGCGTCTAAAAGTCTGCTGTGAGTTGGCAGAAGGCCAATATTAACCGTTTAATATATCACATCAGAGTAATTATCTCTTTCTCTCATTGCATTCGTATAAGAACAGTGTTGAAATAGGCTTCTTGTTTAATATTCCATATTCGAAAAATATTCGGTAGGCAACATGCGAATGCGAATGCGAATCTTAAAAAAAACATGCGAATCAAATATGAATATTCGGACCACGGTCTAGTTAGTGTGAACACACACACACACACACCTTCCACTTAGACGATTAAGGGCCTGTGGCCACATGGGTTGGACAGGGGAGGTCAGGTCACGTGCACTCTCTCTCTCTCTCTCTCTCTCTCTCTCTCTCTCTCTCCACATTGCCTTCCTTCACTTTTCCTGTTTCAGCAAGCATCGATCATTCTTCCTTTCTCTAGCTCCCTTGTCCCTCCATCATTCCTTTCAGCTTCTTTCCCCTTCCTGTTATGATCCTACTTTCCCTCTTTCAGTCCTCCCTCCCTACTTCCTTCCCTCTCTCATTTCACTCTTATTTCACTCCTCCTTATCCTCATTTTGGCCTCTTCCTTCATCATCCTTCTTTGCTATCCATTTTGACATTTTTCACAACCTATCATACCTCCACCTCTATCTCTCTCTCTGTCTGTACACACACACACACACACACACATCCTTCAGACTACGGAGGGCAGTGTTCAGACCCCCGTCGCACCATCCATCCATCACCTTTTGGTCTCACCCCCACCCACACAGCCATACTAACCAACCCAAGGCCGCTTGAACCAACCCTCCCAGCTAGCGTATAGCACAGTCGTGACGGCCTATTGGGAACCCGGCTTAAGAGGTGTGTGTGTGTGTGTGAGGTCAATGAGGTGTTTCTTGTGCTAGGGAATAAACTATCAAAATATAATACAATGTCTTTCTCTCATTTGCCTTTCATTTCCATTGTTTTTCATAATGTTCACACAATTATATAATAAATATATATAACCCTTCGTCGAAACTCACGCGTTTAAACTCTGAGTTCACACCTGAGACGAAAGGAAAGAAACCTTGACAACGCTGACATATCATGGGTATGGAGATGATAAAGGCTTGGGACCCGCCATTTCACAACACAAGTTAAAATAGTTTTTATCAGTATTCATTGTACTTTACTGAGAGCACACACAACATACTTTATAGAACAAAATATACACAAAATTATATTTTATATTTCTGGTGTATAAGTTAATGATATACGTCGCGATAGACCCTGTATTATATATATATATATATATATATATATATATATATATATATATATATATATATATATATATATATATATATATATATATATATATATATATATATATTGGGCATTTCACTTGACCTTTGGCCTTCGGCCTTATCGTTATAATTACATCCGACCCGAGGCATCAAAACGTTGCCCAAACTATTCCGGGCAATAGGATATCATTATTATTGTTAATCCGGTCCTGTTTCCTGGCGTGCTTTGGAGGAATAAAGGCACTCCAATGTCCCAAAAGTAGGCTATACTATCCCTTTATGCCGTTTTAAGGGGATAGTATAGTGTTGGTAAATCTGGAGCAACTAATTTCCTCCAAACTCTTCCAAGCAACAGGACACCATTATATATCTCCAATGGACCAAAAGAATACTACCCCCTTAAATATCTAATAATGAGAGAGAGAGAGAGAGAGAGAGAGAGAGAGAGAGAGAGAGAGAGAGAGAGAGAGAGAAAATAATAATAATAATGGTACATTGATTCCTCCAAAGCATGCCAGGAAACAAGAACAGATTAGCAAAAATAATGGTGGTCTGTTGCTTGGAATAATTTAGAGGAATCAGTTGCTCCAGATTTACCAACAGTGCACTATCCCCTCAATTAATTCGTAACTGAGCGACGAAGAGAACATTTTATTCCACGAAGAAATAGTTTAAGGTTAGATTCTAGCTTCTAATTCATGTTGGTGAATTGGAAGGTTTCTGCAGATTCCTCCAACCTATGTCACGAAACAGATCCCCTATTAGTACCATTGAGGGTGGAAGTATCGATGGTAGACGAACTTTCTTTTTTTCTTATTGACAGGATGCTAATGAGGACGAGATTACGGCACCATATCTGTTGATCAATTGTGATGTTTGCGTGTGTTGTATAGGTCAAATAAAAGGAAGATAAATGTAGGTTATGGGAATTGGAGGAAGTATAGGTGTGTGTGTGTGTGTATAGAGGCATAGAGATGACCCATTCATGGTTCTGTTTTGTTACATTACCAACAGTACGAAATACAGTACATGTCTCGTTAACTGTATTTAAGTTACATGTTTGTTTGTTTGTTTTTTCAACCTTGGTAACTTGTGTTTAGTGTTGTTGTCTCTCTGAGGAAGGAATTGGTACGTTTCGTAGGAGTCACAAATCAAATATTTACATAGAAATTCCTTACACAGTAGTATTTTATTGGAAAGGATATATATATATATATATATATATATATATATATATATATGCAGAATAACTCGCAAGGAAATTGAAAAACGGAATACCAAGCTTTCGTCTATTACTCAAGACATCTTCAGGGTAATACAGAGGATGTTTTTGTTTTCCTGGCCTATCGACCATGGTGTTGGTCATTAAGGCCTTTTATTTTTTTTTATTTTTTTTTTTTTTATTATTATTTTAATTTTAACTTTTTGCATATTATTTTTATGCATATATTATAATTATTATTATTATCATTATTGCATTGAAACTTAAAACTAAACATATATAATAATTTTTCTATTTTGTTCTTTTATACAAATAATATATTTCTTAATTTAACATCCTAGCTAATAAACTAATCTATGTACCTACTCAACCAATAGCTAACTAGACTAATACCTATTCCAGCCAATCGCTAAACCTAGACAGACAAATCCCTAAACCTATTTTTGACAATCGCTAAACCTAGCTAATACATCATAATATACAATATATACAACACATAATTTATAACATTCATAATTGACAAAAATGCATACAAAATGGTAACAACAATAATAATAAAAAGTAGAGGAATGAGTGAAGGCAGTGTATTTATATCCCACCCTGGACCCCTACATAGTTACCAATGATCACAATATGTCCACCCAAGTATATTTGTTTCATCTCAAAATCATTTCCCAGTGACAATACATACACATTATTATGAACAACATATGAACTACACTTACACAAAACTAACAAATATAACATAAGAATACAAAATAGTAAATTAATAAAAATATCTTATACCTAGTGTGGGTGGCAATACATATGAGAGTATGTGTTGGCCCTACCCAGTAGAAGGACTACCAGAGGGTATAGGTGAGGTCAAGTCAGGTGAGGTGAGTTCAGGTCACACCACCCCTTACAGCGTCACACAACTCTCTTGCTTTCTTTATTTTTCCATCATTAAATAATATATTTAGTAGAAATTTATCCATTTTATATAGTCCATCATTTAAATTCATAGTGTTATTTGATCTTATTAATACAGTCTCAACTATTAACCTCTCGACATTGGAGTTTGATTTATATATACATTTTTTGCTTTATTCCAGTTAATACAATGATTATAATATAATATAATATAATGACGTAAATTCCCTTTTTACAAAAGTACCTGTTAAAGATGTCCTCTCTTATCTCTGTGAAGATCTGGATAAAATAGACTTACCAGTCAGCAATGATATATTTTTAGAATTAATTGAGTTATGTGTATTCAACAGTGTCTTTACTGTTCAAGGGAAATTTTACAGACAGACTTTCGGCTTTGCTATGGGGAACCCTCTATCTCCGGTTTTATCCAATCTGTACATGGAATATTTTGAAACTCGTTTTTTGCTAAAAATTTGTAAATTTAGATTACCGTGGTTCAGATATGTTGATGATATTTTGTGTTTGTGGCCTTCTGCCAAAAATCCCCACAATTTCTTAAGGCAACTCAATAATCTAATAACTTCCATTTCATTCAAAATTGAAGAAGAAAGTGATGGTAAATTACCCTTTTTAGACACAATGATTATAAACAACGGTATTGGTTTTAAATTCAAAGTATATAGGAAACCCACAATGGTTGATTCATACATTCATAATTATTCAAATCACCATACAAAAGTTAAGGAGTCAACATTTGCTGGTATGTTTTTGAGAGCCTTAAGAATTTGTGACTCTGAATTTCTCGATGAGGAATTTAACTACATTTATAATTTAACCAACAAATTATGCTACCCTAAGGAATTCACAGATATATGTCTAAATAAGGCTAAAAATACATATTATGGTAGTTGTAATAGAGAGCCTTTTGAAAAGAAAAACATACTTGCTTTACCATTCCACCAAAATCTAACTCCTTTAACTTGTATACTACGTAACCTAAATATTCAAGTAGTCTTTCGGTATGAAAAAACTTTGAAATCTTCACTGATCAAAAATAGCCCTTCAGTTGATGTTGGTAGTGTATATCTAATACCGTGTAAGTCATGTGATGATGTATATATTGGCCAAACAGGAAAACTTTTAGAAGAGAGAATTAAACAACAAATATTTGGTTAGAACAGGACAGGAATCCAGTGGTATTTTTAAACATGTAGAAAATTATAATCATTGTATTAACTGGAATGAAGCAAAATATGTATATAAATCAAACTCCAATGTGGAGAGGTTAATAGTTGAGACTGTATTAATAAGATCAAATAACACTATGAATTTAAATGATGGACTATATAAAATGGATAAATTTCTGCTAAATATATTATTTAAAGATGGAAAAATAAAGAAAGCAAGAGAGTTGTGTGACGCTGTAAGGGGTGGTGTGACCTGAACTCACCTCACCTGACTTGACCTCACCTATACCCTCTGGTAGTCCTTCTACTGGGTAGGGCCAACACATACTCTCATATGTATTGCCACCCACACTAGGTATAAGATATTTTTATTAATTTACTATTTTGTATTCTTATGTTATATTTGTTAGTTTTGTGTAAGTGTAGTTCATATGTTGTTCATAATAATGTGTATGTATTGTCACTGGGAAATGATTTTGAGATGAAACAAATGGGCTTGGGTGGACATATTGTGATCATTGGTAATTATGTCCAGGGTGGGATATAAATACACTACCTTCACTCATCAGTCATTCCTCTGTATTACCCTGAAGATGTCTTGAGAAATAGACGAAAGCTTGGTATTCCGTTTTTCATTTTCCTTGCGAGTTATTCTGCAATTATATAAATCACGTGTACTTGTGATTACTAATATATATATATGGTATTTCACTTGACCTTTGGCCCTCGGCCTTATCGTTATAATTACATCCGACCCGAGGCATCAAAACGTTGCCCAAACTATTCCGGGCAATAGGATATCATTATTATTGTTAATCCGGTCCTGTTTCCTGGCGTGCTTTGGAGGAATAAAGGCACTCCAATGTCCCAAAAGTAGGCTATACTATCCCCTTAAGCCGTTTTACGGGGATAGTATAGTGTTGGTAAATCTGGAGCAACTAATTTCCTCCAAACTCTTCCAAGCAACTGGACACCATTATATATCTCTAATGGACCAAAAGAATACTACCCCCTTAAATATCTAATGATGAGAGAGAGAGAGACAGATAATAATAATGGTACATTGATTCCTCCAAAGCATGCCAGGAAACAAGAACAGATTAGCAAAAATAATGGTGGTCTGTTGCTTGGAATAATTTAAAGGAATCAGTTGCTCCAGATTTACCAACAGTGCACTATCCCCTTAATTAATTCGTAACTGAGCGACGAAGAGAACATTTTTTTCCACGAAGAAATAGTTTAAGGGGAGATTCTAGCTTCTTATTCATGTTGGTGAATTGGAAGGTTTCTGCAGATTCCTCCAACCTATGTCACGAAACAGATCCCCTATTAGTACCATTGAGGGTGTCTGTTTGTTTTCTGGTATATCTAGGAGGAATCAGTAGCCTACCAATTTACCAACAAGAGAATCTCCACCTTCAGTGTCACTACAGTATATACTTCTATATTATGTTATTGAGTTTGGAAGGATCGATGGTAGACGAACTTTCTTTTTGTCCCTAAATTTAGCTTACTGTTACTGTAAGAAGGTATAGTTTTCTGGAGAGAGAGAGAGGGAGTGAGTGAGTAAGTAAGTGAGAGGAGCTAGAGTGCAATGACCTTACAAAGAGTACACTGAGGAAGTACTATAATATGTAATCGTAACTATCGGTTATGCGATGACAATAACTTGTATATTATAGTTCCACGCATGTAGGTTAAACAATGGGCCGTATACAAGAACATCCTTGGTGTACACGATGGCGTGTTACCGGTACGATCACTCTATTGGTTGTCTATGGAGTACAGGTAACACGCCATCGTATGCACCACGAATGTTCTTGAATACGGGCTGATGTCCCCCTAATGATAAACTCAAACACGGTTGGTTCTTCTTTTTGTCGCTAATAGTAATGTACAGTTGGCCAGGGGAATTCTCATACAAGCTATATGGAAAGAGAGGTCATTATTCTGGAAGAACAGCAGTGAATAGTCTACCAAGTGACTCGGTGATTGCAAAAGAACACATCTAATAATAATAATGTTGTATTGCAGTTATGTAGTTTTACATTTTCTATATGTTTTAAACCCTCTAAAATGACAGTGTGTGTACGAATTCTTGTGTCCAATAGTTCGTACTATGCTCCCCCAATGGTAACACTATGTCCCCTTAAGGTGGTAATTCTTTTTTGGTACATTGGAGTGTCTTGATTCCTCCAAAGTATGCCAGGAAACAGGACCAGAAGAGCAAAAACAATGGTGTTCTGTTGTTTGGAATAGTTTGGAGGATTCAGTTGCTCCAGAATTACCAACAAAAAATTTCCCCCTTAATGCTACACTCAAATACTACTATTCTTAATTCGCTAATACATATAATTATATATATTGTGCCTTCCAAATACTTAACTCAGATATTGTATACCGTTTTTCTCCTTCATGTATGCCTACCAAAAGCTAAACCCAGCAGATATACCACTCTCCATAATTAATTCGCAAATATATATGGTATATATATATTATGCCTTCCAAATACTTAACCCAACCTCCAAATGCTACACTTAAATACTCTTCTTCGTCACTATAGTAAATTTCACTCCTCCTTTTCTTTGCTAACAGATGTATATATATATATACTATGCCCCCCAAATGCTAAACTGAAATGTTAAGCAATGCACAGTATAGGTAAGGCTGCTCAGAATAGCCCTCAGACTTCAATAGTGCTTGTCTCGACGCTTGTATAATGCAACACCACCAGACCACACACACACAGTCACACACACTCATACAGTTGGCTCCAGAAATTCGTTCGGTTCCTTACCTTGTCATTTTTTTTACTTCTCCTTCGATACATACAATATAATTAATATACTAAGTACACACACACACATACACACACACACAGAAAGGACATAATAAAAAGATAGCAAGATAAAAAAAAAAAAGTAATTAATTATATAATGATTCTGGCACTACATCCAGACGACAGTGTTACCACGTCAGTCTGGACACGAAACAAATGCCATGGGGGTATAGTTTAGGGTATCGAATTTCTGGACTCCACTGCATGTAGCTTATATGTTATGTTATGTTACACCTGCAAGCACTCCACCACCCTTTCTTCACCACGATAGGGACATAAAGGCATCCATGAACTTTTCGTCTCCAAGTTATTATTATACTCCATTATTAGGCTACAAGATCAAGAGAGTTATTATATATGCATAGAGAATGAAGGAAAGGAAAGGTAGAAAGAGAAGGACGGGTAGGGAAGGAAGAAAGAGAAGGATGGAAATGGGAAGGAAGGATAGAGAATGGAGGGTGGGGAAGAAAGTAAAAGAAGGATGGAAATGGGAAGGAAGGATAAAGAATGAAGGGTGGGGAAGGAAGTAAAAGAAGGAAGGAAATGGGAAGGAAGGATAGAGAATGAAGGGTGGGGAAGGAAGTAAAAGAAGGAAGGATAGAGAATGAAGAGTGGGGAAGGAAATAAAAGAGAATGAAGGGTGGGGAATGAAGGAAAAGAAGGAAGGGAAGGTGTTCTCTTGATCTTTGTTGTATTGAATCTCTTGAGGTCTGTCTGTCACTCACGGTTTGGACATCAACATAATTGGTTTGCCACTAAGACGACTAACATTACTATTTACATCTTGTCTTCATAAAAGCGAATCGCCATGGAATCAAATTTTCTTTCGGTTTGCTTGTCTGTCTTTTTTTCTATTTCCGACTTTGGACATAAACTTTATGATGCCCGTTCCCGAGCATACGCGAACATTTGTCTGTTGTTCCTTATTTAAGTAGCCATATGTGTGTGTGTGTGTGTGTGTATTATTATATTTTTGTATACCTGTGTACTATTGTGCTATTAGGTATGTCTATGTAATAATGTAAATATTTTATGTGTATGTGTGTATGTGTTATTTTTGTATGCCTGTGTAAGCTTGTGTTGGTAGGTATGTATGTGTATTAATGTAAATATTTTATATGTGTGTGTGTGTGTGTGTATAAGCTTGTGTTGGTAGGTACAATATATATGTCTATGCATTAATGTAAATATTTTGTGTATGTATGTATGTATGTGTGTGTGTGTGTTTTTGTGTATATGTGTATGTGTTGTTTTGTCTTACATACATAGCCTACATACCCACATACCTCAGGATAACGACCATCATAGGTAATTACAAGGCCATAAGAAAAAAAAAATGGTTCACGGGGCATTATTGAAGATGAGAGTCATACATAAATAAAGAGGAAGGAGGAGGAGAGAAAGAAGGGGTGGTGGAGGAGGAGGAGGGGAATTGGAGAGAGAGAAGGGGTGGTGGTGGTGGAGGAGGAGCAGGGGAATTGGAGAGAGAGAAGGGGTGGTGGAGGAGGAGAGAAAGAAGGGGGGGGGTGGAGGAGAAGGAGTAGGAGAGAAAGAAGGGGTGGTGGAGGAGGAGTAGGAGAAAAAGAAGGGGTGGTGGAGGAGGAGAGAAAGAAGGGGTGGAGGGGGAGGAGGGGAATTGGAGAGAGAGAAGGGGTGGTGGAGGAGAAGGAGAAGGAGGAGGAGAGAAAGAAGGAGTGGTGGAGAAGGAGGAGGAGGGGAGCAAGAAGGGGTTGTGGTGGAGAAGGAGTAGGAGAGAAAGAAGGGGTGGTGGAGGAGGAGAAGGAGGAGGAGAGAAAGAAGGGGTGGTGGAGGAGGAGGAGAGAAAGAAGGGGTGGTGGAGGAGGAGCAGGGGAATTGGAGAGAGAGAAGGGGTGGTGGAGGAGAGAAAGAAGGGGTGGTGGAGAAGGAGGAGGAGGGGAGAAAGAAGGGGTTGTGGTGGAGAAGGAGAAGGAGTAGGAGAGAAAGAAGGGGTGGTGGAGGAGGAGAAGGAGGAGGAGAGAAAGAAGGGGTGGTGGAGGAGGAGGAGAGAAAGAAGGGGTGGTGGAGGAGGAGCAGGGGAATTGGAGAGAGAGAAGGGGTGGTGGAGGAGAAGGAGAAGGAGGAGGAGAGAAAGAAGGGGTGGTGGAGAAGGAGGAGGAGGGGAGAAAGAAGGGGTTGTGGTGGAGAAGGAGAAGAAGTAGGAGAGAAAGAAGGGGTGGTGGAGGAGGAGAAGGAGGAGGAGAGAAAGAAGGGGTGGTGGAGAAGAAGGAGAAGGAGGAGGAGAGAAAGAAGGGGTGGTGGAGGAGGGGTAGGGGAATTGGAGAGAGAGAAGGGGTGGTGGAGGAGAAGGAGGAGGAGAGAAAGAAGGGGTGGTGGAGGAGAAGGAGGAGAGAAAGAAGGGGTGGTGGAGGAGGAGGAGGAGGAGGAGGAGGAGGAGGAGGAGAGAAAGAAGGGGTGGTGGTGGAGAAGAAGGAGAAGGAGGAGAGAAAGAAGGGGTGGTGGTGGAGGAGAAGGAGGAGGAGGAGGAGGAGGAGGAGTCGGAAAGTAGGGAGTGGAATGGGAGAGAAAGAGGAGGAGGAGTATGAAAGTAGGGAGTGGAATTGGAGAGAAAGAGGAGGGAGAGACGGAGGGGAAGTAGAGAGAAAGAAGAGGAGGAAGAAAGTAAAGAAAGGAATAAATACTGTATAGTAATTATGAGTCTTCTTCTCTACCCTTCCTCCCTCCCTCTCTCATACTAAAGGTCACACACACGCACACTACACACATACACACACACACTGCTACTACTACTACTACTACACCCATACCATTGTGTAAGTTGTTATGGTGGTAGTGGTGGTGGTCGTAGTGGTGGTGGTGGTGGTCGTAGTGGTGGTGATAGTGGTGGTGGTGGTCGTAGTGGTGAAAGTGGAGGTCGTAGTGGTGATAGTGGTGGTGGTGGAGGTGGTGGGGGTGGTAGTGATGATAGTGGAGGTCGTAGTGGTGATCGTAGTTGTGATAGTGGTGGTGGTTTTTTGTGGTAGTGGTAGTAGGAGTGTATAAAGAAAGTGTCAATTATAGTTAGTAACTGTGGTAGTTGTTGTGGTAGTAATAGTGTTAATGAGTGTGGTAGGAGGGATGGTAGGTGGTTGTATAGAAATGTTATGGAAGGGGTCAATTATATTACTAACTAGCTGTAGGGGTGGTTGTTGTAGTAGAATGGTTGGTATGGTAATAAGAGTGTTGTTGTTGTTGTTGTTGTTGTAGATTGGTTGGTGGTAATGAGAGTGTTATGGTTGTTGTTGTTGTTGTTATTGGTTGTGGTAGTAGAATGGTTGGTGGTATTAAGAGTGTTATGGTTGTTGTTGTTGTTGTTGTTGTAGATTGGTTGGTGGTATTAAGAGTGTTATGGAAGGTGTTATGGTTGTTGTTGTTGTTGTTTTAGTGGTGTTATTGGTTGTGGTAGTAGAATGGTTGGTGGTATTAAGAGTGTTATGGAAGGTGTTATGGTTGTTGTTGTTGTTATAGTAGTAGTGTTATTGGTTGGTGGTATTAAGAGTGTTATGGAAGGTGTTATGGTTGTTGTTGTTGTTGTTTTAGTGGTGTTATTGGTTGTGGTAGTAGAATGGTTGGTGGTAATAAGAGTGTTATGGTTGTTGTTGTTGTTGTGGTAGTAGAATGGTTGGTGGTAATAAGAGTGTTATGGAAGGTGTTATGGTTGTTGTTGTGGTTGTTGTGGTGGTCGTGTTAGGCAATCATTTGCACTCAATAGGAAGTACACCCTCCCCCTCTTCTATCTTCTCTCTCTCTCTCCATATCCAGTAGGGGGGGTATTGCCTGCATTGGTGATGTGGGCAATACTTTAAGGGTTTGGGCGCCCCTTCGGCCCCAGCCACTAGCTTATAGCTCTTTAACTGTCCCTCTTTTCTTTCTATTTCCTTTCTGCTTGCTGTCTCACCTCTCTATCACCTTTTTTCTGGCTCTATATGACCTCGCTGTTGCGGCGCCTAATATCAATCAATCAATCAATCAATCAATCTCTCTCTCTCTCTCTCTCTCTCTCTCTCTCTCTCTCTCTCTCTCTCTCTCTCTCTCTCTCTCTCTCTCTCTCTCTCTCTCTCTCTCTCTCTCTGTATATATTATGGAGTATTATAAAAAGTTTTGAAATGTGATGGGAGATAACCATAGAGTTTTTTATATGTTACATAGGCTTGTTAATAATGGATTCAGTTTATATAAGACCAATTATTATGAAGAAACAGAGTAAAATCCTGAACGTTATTAGTGGTATTAACTTAAACATGATAATGAAAACTAAGTAATTTTCCAACATCATAAATTAATTATATAAACACATAAAGATGACTTTTCTTTCGTTTATCTCCTTCGTTTTTCCTACCTATATATTTTTTTATCCTGTCATCGAATCAATATAAATGTGTGTGTGTGTGTGTGTGTGTATGTGTGTGTGTGTGATGACCCGACTCCTGTCAGCGTGATATATACTGCAGAGTGACCTTTCTGAAGGAACGTAGAGACCAAGGTAGAAGAGAGAGAGTGAGAGTGGGAGTGTGGGGGGGGGGGGGGGGGAGCAGGTAGAAGATAGGAGAAAAAGAGAGCGAAAGAGAGGGGTGAGAAGGGCAGACAGACAAGCTATAGAGAGTAGAAGAAGGGTGGAGGAAGAGAGAGAGAGAGATAAGGCAGGAAAGTAGAGGAGGAAGGGCCCTAGTTATAGCCTACCTCTCTCTCCACCATGTTATGTACCCCCTTCCTTCCTTTCTTACCTTCCTTCCTTCCCTCTTACTGTATTACGCCTGTTGTTTGTGGATCGATGGTGGGCGTTCCATTCTCGAATTACACTCGAGTACATACAGTCACGATCCATAATAATATATGTATTCAGCAATAACCTAGAGGTCTTGTTAGGAGGGGATTAATTTGTAGGTGAATTGGAAGGTCTTTAATTCCTCCTTACTATTCCAGAAAACAGACGTCCTCATTGGTATATACAAATAGAGGATCTGCTGTTTCTTGGCATAGTTTGGAGGAATCAGAAACATTCCATTTCACCAACAAAAGAATTATCCCCTTACATGGGAAATAACACACTTTTGGTACATTTTTTGAGGGCCTTGATTCCTCCGAAGTGATCCATGAAGAAAACAAGATCAGATGAACAAAAATAATGGTGGCCTGTTGTTGCTTGAAATAGTTCTGAGAAATCGGTTGCTTCAGATTAATTTTTCATTAGGATACATAATTGAGGAGTCTGGCTGTAAGGAGATGTATAGAAAAGATCATGGTGGGTTGTGAAGGGCATGATGGGTTGTGAAGAGAATCGTTGGTGTGTTGTAAAAAGCTTAGTGGGTTGTGAAGGGCATGGATGGTGGGTTGTGAAGAGCATGATGGGTTGTGAAGAGCATGGATGGTGGATTGTGAAGAGCATGATGGGTTGTGAAGAGCATGGTTGGTTGGTTGTGAAGGGCATGGATGGTGTGTTGTAAAGAGCTTAGCCTAGTGGGTTGTGAAGGGCATGGTTGGTATGTTGTAAAGAGCTTAGTGGGTTGTGAAGAGCATGATGGGTTGTGAAGAGTATAGTGGGTTGTAAAGAGTGGAAGGGAAGGGAGACACAAGTAATAATAATCGATGGTACCCTCCTCTGTTATAAGGACTGCCATCGACTTACTGATGTGTGTGTGTGTGTGTGTGTGTGTGTTCATAAACTATTCTTCTTCTTCTTACAACTTGGTGTTAAACGTTACTATAATTGCGTTAAGAGAGAGAGAGAGAGAGAGAGAGAGAGAGAGAGAGAGAGAGAGAGAGAGAGAGAGAGAGAGAGATGAATGTATATGTGTGTGTACGTGTAAATATATAAATAAGCATATACACTCGAGCGAATAATAATAATAATAATAATAATAATAATAATAATAATAATTGGTCCTTCAGCACTAAACAGGAGGTGATGGAGTAAACACAAACTACTATATTTGTAAATTGATAAAAGTTTACTGTGTTGTTTGTATACCAACGAAAAAAACTCCAAGATGTTTGTTTGCATCGACTGACGCGTTGGAATATAATCAACAACACGATAAAAACTCAACCACCTGACATATAATAGAGTACCGTTCTGTTTGTAGCCTATTTGGTCTGTGTTTACTTTATTTCCTTCCCATTATTATTGATATACTTCACCTCTCTTCACGTCACTGTCTAGGGGAATATTCAATTAAGGAGAAAACTAATGACCCATGAAGAGAGAAAAGGTGATATTTCTTTTTAACTTTTTAAAGGATAGGATAGCAAGGTTTAAGCCAGGGGAGAGTACAGTGTTACATGGTAAATCTGGGGCAACTGTTACTTCCTCCAAACTATTTCAAGCAACAGGTAACCCTTATTATTGTTCATCTGGTCCTGTTTCCTGGCATACTTTGGAGGAATCAAGGCACTCCAGTGAACCAAAAGTGTATTAGCCTACCCCTTTAATTAAAGAATGAACGAAGATAGGAGTGATGGAGGTAGAGGCGAGTGACTAAAATTTAATAGGAATGGAAGGACTATTAGGCTAGGCTATTCCCTCCTAACTATCCCAGGAAACAAAACAGGACAAGTAACCCCAGTGTTACCAATAAGGGATTTGTTTCCGGGCTTTGTTTGTAGGATTCAATATTAACTCTTCGAAATACCAAAAATAGGTTCTCCCTTTAATTTATATAGTAAAAATTCATAGTACATATATATACATCTCATCACGCAATACTACAATAAGGGATCAAAGACCTTATATAATTATTGTACTGTAGCCTATATACCCGATAGTGAAGATAAAGGAGAGATGCTTTTGTTGGTAAATTGGAAGGTCTCTGATTCCTCCAAACTATGCCATCAAACAGATTCCCGAAAGTAACATTAAGGTCGTCTGTTTCCTGAGATAGTTTGGAGGAATCAGTAGAGAATCTCCCCTTACGGACCCTGTGATCGTGTATGAGAATTGGAGGTTTCTAATTCCCCCTGACTATGCCACGAAACAAGCTTCTTCCATATAAGTGGTGTTTCGTGGCAATATTTGAAGGATTCGTTTACCTCCAATTTTCTAGCTATATCACAAGGTCCGTTAAGGCCTTTAGCGTGTTATACCATTATCAATCATTCATCCATGCCTTCCCCCTCCCTCTATTGTAGACATGAAGGAGCAATTAATGTGATGTTGTCAGAATATTGGAGTTAAATGAGTCCTTCAACTATTGCCATGAAACACCTACCGGTATATGGAAGGAGAGTCTTTCGTGGCATAGTTAGGAGGAATCAGAAGCCTCCTATGTCCATATACGATCACAGAGTCCTTTATGTGACCCTGACAGTGTGTAAATAGAAATGTGAATCAATTTATCAGTATAAGAAATGAGTGATCGACTTGGGGAGGTCTAGGAGGAGAAGGAGGAGGAGGAGGTATTATCAAAGTGCAGAATGTCCCACAATGTCCACGATGTAGCCAATACTATATAAAGAAATGAACACTTGTTGAACTCTTGTTGTTTGTGTGATGTGCACTGCCTTGAGGCGAAGAAATATCAACATAATTATCAACTTAGCCTATACGTAGTAAGACTCTATTATTAATATTATTATTTGTATTATTATTTTTGGCCATGAACAACAAATAAATGGTGGCTGGGAGTTATTGTCGGGTGAACAATTCTTGCTGGTGACTGTGTATGTGTGTGTGTGTGTAAGAAAATTACAGGAATCCGATTTACGTAAGGGAAATCAATGGTAAATAAATACTAATGTTGTTTCTATTTTTGGTGGCGAGACAGACAGCTTTCCACATACTATGATTATACGATACTTTTATAATATTATACAGCCTAATATTATCTTTTTTGTGGAAGGGATTAATTCGAGTCTTGCCTTCATCCACCCACCCAACCACCCACCCAAGATCGAAAATAACCCCTCCCCCCCCCCCCCTCCACACACACACACACACACTCACACATCTGTCAGTCAGTCAGTCGCATTCATGAACAGAAAAAAAAACACACACACACACACTACACAAAATATTTTACTCTGGCGTGTTTCTTCTTTTATTTTACAGTATTTTATTATTATTATTATTATTATTATTATTATTATTATTATTATTTTTATACTTATTTTGCATGTTTACAGTGCCATTTTACTGGTAACATTGCAGAGGTCTCCGCAGTGAGTGTTGTAAAATAAATAACATCGTGATCTTTTCCATTCAGTTCAAGTTTTTCTCCCCTGCTGATTGAATTTTGGTAGTGTAGTGGGAGACGAAAACCAATCAGACACATGCAAGACCTTTATTACGTCACTATTGCTTGTATTCTGTGACGTCACGCTTTATGACGTCACTGTTGCTTGTTGTGCGTGTTATATATTTAGCGACGAATAGTAGGAGAGTTAGGATTCTGTGACGTCACGCTTTATGACGTCACTGTTGCTTGTTGTGTGTGTGTGTGTGTGTATATTTAGCGACGAATGGGAGAGTCAGGATTCTGTGACGTCACGCTTTGCCGCTCGGCCACACTGACAAATGGAATCAAATGTCAGGACTTTGAATATTACATGAAATGACCTGAAGAAAGAAAGTCAAGTGGTTGTCTGTCTGCACACACACACACACACATACACACATGCACACACACACATTTAATATTAGTATGCATGATTACGTAATAGCAATGATATTTCTGTTTTGTGATAAGCAGAGAGAGAGAGAGAGAGAGAGAGAGAGAGAGAGAGAGAGTGTGTGTGTGTGTGTGTTTAAGGGTTACTGCTGGTATCACGCTACGCAATTAGGAGGAAATTATATCAGTATTACACACACATACACACTATTAGGATACTGCCACGCCTACCACACTTGTCTAACTATATACCTACACCACACACTTATATTACCACACCTACCTTGCCACACCTGCTCTGCCACACCTACCATACTTGATCTATCCCCACCACACCTGTCTATCCCCACCCAGCTCCCCACCACACCTGTCTATCCCCACCCAGCTCCCCACCACACCTGTCTATCCCCACCCAACTCCCCACCACACCTGTCTATCCCCACCACACCTGTCTATCCCCACCCAGCTCCCCACCACACCTGTCTATCCCACCCCAGCTTCCCACCACACCTGTCTATCCCCACCCAGCTCCCCACCACACCTGTCTATCCCCACCCAGCTTCCCACCACACCTGTCTATCCCCACCCAGCTCCCCACCACACCTGTCTATCCCCACCCAACCACCCACTACACCTGTCTATCCCCACCCAACTCCCCACCACACCTGTCTATCCCCACCCAGCTCCCCACCACACCTGTCTATCCCCACCACACCTGTCTATCCCCACCCAGCTTCCCACCCCACCTGTCTAACCCAACCCATCTCCCCACCACACCTTTCTGACCCAACCCAACCATCCATTTATAAACATCTCATACCGTATAGTCTCTCCAGTTTGCTATAGTCAGTGGAGAGTAGAATATAGTAGAGTATATATTTATAATTATATACGTGTGTGTTTTTATTACAGAGACATGGGTTCGTTTGAAGGCCATGCACAGCCGGGAACCTTTTTCTTCATGTTCGGTTGTTGGTTCACCTATCAAGTGTTTCTCAAGTACTTCCTCTGCCAGCGTGCCAAAGCCTTAGCGACATCGGGAGGGAAAGGACGAAGCCGATTATACCACAACACATCCTCATTCTCCAGTCCCTGTTGTCGCGTTGTACCGCTAGAGGGCATATTAAAGATTACAGTAGCCTTGGTGGGCATGACTGGTGGGTATCACAACATTTAAACACATTATTATTATTATTGTTATTATTATTATTATTATTATTATTATTATTATTATGTGCTGAATTATTCCTTTTAGTAGTCTCGCTTTACATTTTATATTCTTCTTCTCTTCCCGTCGCATCTTACGGTTTACAGTATTCTCTTCAAGTCTGTTTACTTATTTATTGTTTTTGCTTTTTTTTATCTCCCTGGTATCACAATTGTTTATAGTTTATTCACTTGGAAGTTTGGTATGGTACATTCGCTTACTATAGTCCTCTCTCTCTCTCTCTCTCTCTCTCTCTCTCTCTCTCTCATATACCTTCTTCTGTGCCCCCTTCAGGAGAGTTCGTGACTGGTTTTGACGAGCAGCACCACCTCAGCCTCCACAACGCTCAGCATATGACCATGTTCTTCTTCTTCGGGGTGAACGGAGCTACAGACATCGTGACCCATTACCGCCTACCAGTGCCCCCTGACTTGGACTATGTGTCTGGACTACTGGCACTCGTTATGGAAGGTCTGCTCTTCTTTTATCACCTCCACGGTCGACCACCCATGGATGTACAGGTTCGATAGAGAGCAGGGAGGTTGTCGTGGTGTTAGTGGGAGGGAGGGAGTGAGGTTGTGGTGGTGTTTTTAGTGGTGGTGTGGAAGTGAGGGAGGTTGTGGTGGTGTTATAAGTGGTGTTAGTGGGAGGGAGGGAGTGAGGTTGTGGTGGTGTTAGTGGGAGGGAGGGAGGGAGTGAGGGAGGTTGGTGCATGGTGGGGGAAGGAGGGATGGAGTTTGGGTGGAGTTATGGGAGGGAGGGAGTGAGGGAGGTTAGTGCATGATGGTGAGGGAAGGAGGGATGGAGTTTGGGTGGTTGGGGAAGGTTGGTGTGGGGGAGGGAGAAAGGAAGGTAGGTAGCTGGGTGTATGTGTGTGGGAGGGATGGAAAAATTAAGTTGAGTGGGTGAATTCATGGATACACGTGTGGGAGGGAGAAAGGGAGATGGGTGGTTACATGTGTGGGAGGGAGAAAGGGAGATGGGTGATTACATGTGTGGGAGGGAGGAAGGGAGATGGGTGGTTACATGTGTGGGAGGGAGAAAGGGAGATGGGTGGTTACATGTGTGGGAGGGAGAAAGGAAGATGGGTGGTTACATGTGTGGGAGGGAGGAAGGGAGATGGGTGGTTACATGTGTCCTCAACTATACGTGGTATATTCAACAGGTACACATGTTGCTCTTCTACGTGGTGATGGCGTGTGCTGCCTCCATATTCTTTGAGATGTGTCATAAGAGTAATGTCCTGCCCGCCTTGTGTCGATCCTACTTCACGCTCCTACAGGTGAGTGAGTGAGTGAGAGAAAAAAACACACGAAATATGTGAATTACGGAAAAAGTTATATGTGTGGATACAGTATTTATCACACTCTTGTTGGTGAGTGAGTAAAAAAAAAAAAAAAAAACACACACACACATGTAAAAAAATGCAAAACGTTATGTGTGGATATTTGTATAAGTTACATAAGTTATTTTGTTATTGTTTGATTTTTTTTCTTTCGTGGTTGCAGGGGACGTGGTTCTACCAGATCGGGTTCGTGTTGTACCCACCGTCGGGATGGGAGACATGGGAACAACACGACCACCACCAGATGATGTTAGTGACGCTTTTGTTTACATGGCACAACGCTACCATCTTCCTGCTCATGTCATTGGCTGGCTCCCTCGTCTATCTCAGAGTGAAGAAGATGCCACCAGCCGTCTTCTACAGATACCTCATGTACTATCACCTCACACCACCTTCTGCCTCATGCCTCGTCGACCCCTCAGACCAATCCAAGGCCATGCTAGTAAATGATTCAGAGGAGGAGGAGGTCTGAAGGGAGTGTATACGTGGGAAAATTATGAAATTTATCTTAAAAAATGCTCGAATAAGCCCTAAAATAATTGTGTTTTGAGAGGTCCTGACTCGACCATATACATGTTGTTGTTGTTGTTATTATTGTTGTAAAAGGGCATTACTAAGGAAAAGTATAGATATTGAAGGGATTAGGCTACATAGGAGAATATATAGAAAAATGTTGTAAAAAGGCATTATGGGAAGGGAGATTATAATTATTATAGATGATGTTGTAAGAAGATGTATGGGAAAGTATAGTGATTTTGTAGGAAGTGAAAGACTAGATGTTGTGAAAATGTGTAAGGGGAAGTACAGGCATTGAAGGGAGTGAGAAACTAGGTGCTGATTCCACAGTGGTTTGTTTTGGTTTGCAAGTACCATAACGAAAGAAACTGAGCTGAGTGAATTATTTGATGAATTTGATGACTCCACTATCAACCTATCGTAATAATGAAACCACCTGACCGATTTTGTGGATATAGATACTGAGTTTGTTGGATATAATTAAGACTGACAAGAGTGGTTGGGGAGGATCATAACAAACCAACAAAGCCACTGTGGAATCGGCCCTTTATTCTGTAAAAAGGGATTAATAAATAAAGACACCAAGAGAATGGGAGACTATAAAGAAGATGTAAATAAAAGGCGTTAATTAAGGGACCCTGTGATGTAGTCTGAACGTTGGAGGTAAATGAGTCCTTCAAATATTGCCACGAAACACACACACCAATATGGAAGGAGCTTGTTGGTTTCGTGGCATGGTCAGGAGGAATCAGAAGCCTCCCAAGTTTCCCCAGAGTCCCTGCTTGTCGTAAAAGGCGACTGTCCCTTTTTATTCATTGATTACCTTTTGTGCTTACTGTTCCACCTCTCAATCACCTTCTTTTTCGGGCGCCATATGACCTCGTGTTGTGGCGCTAAATATCAATATCAATCAATCCCGAGTGTTTCAGCCCCTTGCAATGGCAATTTGTAATGTTCACATTGTTTGTTATGTAGATGTGAAATTATTATATTATTTCTTTAGATGTGAAATGTTTTATGGGTTCAGTAGAATCCTCTCTCTCTCTCTCTCTCTCTCTCTCTCTCTCTCTCTCTCTCTCTCTCTCTCTCTGTGTGTGTGTGTGTGTGTGTGTGTACTGAGCACTTGTATAGAGGTCATGACACCTTCTACATGTCATCACTAGAGATAATCTTCAAATGATTAATCAATGTGGTTTTCTTGAAGCTGTTATTGACCTAAAGAAAAATCTGACATCTAGTGACTTTTATATAATACGTAATATACAATTTCAAAGGCGTTCCCACATTGTTATCGTTGTGATTATGATTGATGTTTTATAGTGCCCTTACCAATATGGTGATTAGTTAGTATAATCTCTCTCTCTGAACTTTCAAATTGTTTCTAATGAATATGAACTTGTGCTCATTATTTGTCACTGTGGGTAAATCATGTTATTTAATTGTGATGGTTTTATGTACAAATGTAAAAGTGTTTATTGTTGTGTTCAGTAAAGTCACAACGAAAGGTTAGTGAACCTGTTACCAGATGTGTCGCTTAGCAGGAGGTGAATAATTAATATTGATCACTGGACGAAAAATTAAAATCGACGAATCATGTGAATGTAGGTATAGGAGATGGGTGGGTGATGGAGTGCATCTCGGTGGTATACTTGGTGATAATGTCAAATTAAGGCTGGACGCAGGATAATGCAACCAAGAGTTTTATGTCCTGTTGATCTGATATAGTATAGGTATGATCTACTGTATATATTATAGTTAGTCAATAATAAATGGTAAAACTACTCTCGCTTTCTGTTAATATAGCTACTAAAGTTATTATTTATTACTTATCGTGTGGACTCAGTGGCCTCTTCCTGTCAGAGCAAAGGACTCATTTGGTGTCCTGCTGAATGAGTCAACTTGCAACATCCATTGTTACTTCATCATCAGTGGTAAAGAGTAAAACAATAGCAGTCTATTTACAAAGAGCAACTGTAGCTTATATACTGATATGTCTCACAAATCCAGCTCTGCATTGACCGTACAGATCATGGTAGAATAACTGTATTGTTATTCTACCATGGTACAGAGAGTACGGACCGTACTGCATCTCTCGGGTAAGTAGAGAAAGCACAATTGGAGTGCCGTAGAAAAGGCACTCACCATCGTCAATCCAAATCAATATATATTTATTACCTTTTGTTCACACATATTGCGTATTATTATTACCTTAGTATTTAAATAATTAACGAAAGGTTATTACAATTAGTTAATGTTTTTTAAGAATATAGTTCAACACTTGCAACAACAGAGAAGCAGCTTGAGTTTTGGCTCTTGTCACGCAGTGATGCCAGATTGCCCAGGATCTTGAGATTTTAAAGAATAGCTTGGGATTTGGGATATTTGCCGATAATTTAACATATCTAGGGACATGAGGGGCCTTTTGCAAATATAAGAAAATTTTATTGAATCGAAAAGTTTATTGTTGTAAAGGTATACAACAAAGGAGAAGGCCAAAAACTATCCCAACCTAATGTAAAGTTTGATTGAATGAATCTTGGGACTTCTTGGGATTTTTTGGGGAGTTATATTGGGAAATTTGATAATTTTCTTTTGATAGCTCTTCTCTGGAGTTGTTTTCAATTATGCCAGGTGCAGGAAAATATCTCTGTTTTAGGACATTTTGAAGTCCATACAGGCAAATTATATAAAGATTGTTCAAAAGTAAAGAGGGAAATTTCTACCAGACCAAATACCAAAATGACGTCCACGTTGAAGACTGAACAGGGAATTACTGAGGTTAAAAAGGAAAATCCTGATGATGAAGTTGAAGCAAAAAGGAAAATTCTGATGTTGAAGTTGAGGGAAAGAGGGAAATTCTGATGTTGAAGTTGAGGCAAATAAGGGAAATTGTAATGTTGAAGTTGAGGTAAAAAGGGAAATAATTCTTCTGATGGGGAAATCTCTTCAAGCAGACCTGACAAGTTGGCAACATTGTTTGTTTACATTCACACACAGATCGTAAGAATTATTCACTTTCCGTGTATGGATTTATCATATCTTTTTATCATTGTCTTTGCACTGTATCATTTTTTTTTTAAGCATGATCTCCTGAATAACTAAGCTTTCATATAAGAACGAAATTAGTGTTGAAAAGTAGTTAAACAAAGAGAAAAATGAGAAAAGAACTCCGGTAGTTATGTTTACTTCATTACTGTTAGTTTTGTTTACATCATTATTGTTGTTTTGTTTACTTCATTACTGTTGTTTTGTGTACTTCATTACAGTTGTTTTGTGTACTTCATTACTGTACTGTAGCCATTGTTAATCAGAGTAAGTTAGTGGTTAATTGTGGAATATATGGTTAGGGAACACAGGCTTCTATTTACCATTGGCTGCTATGTCCCAGTGGCTCATATCGGTAAATATTGAAAGAGTTACCGTTATTGTGTACGGTTTTTCTACCTTCATTACCCACTTATTTAGACAATCCTAAGATTATTTTCTTCTATGGCATTTCCTCCGCAAATGCCCCATTTCCAAGATAGGTCATATTCAAATGGGGCATTTTGAAATTAACCTGACCTTACCTAACCTAACCTAGACCACAGCAGACTACAGGGACCTAACCTGAGCAAACTACCGGGACTTAACCTGGGCAAACTACCAGAACATAACCATGGTAAAGTACAGGAAATGACCGGGGCAAAATACTGGGACCAAGCCGGATCTGGCAACACTGCTACAAAACGGTAAATCTTTCAATAAATACCAATTTTAGTTTTTGCTATACAACTTACCCTTAAAGCGTGGTGAAGGAATTTTGAAACACCCCGTATAGGCCTGCTATGCGTACAGTACCATAAGCCTGCTCATTCATTACTTCGAAACTCCAGTGGACCTGCTCATCAGTTACTTCACAACTGGGTAAAGGTACAGAAGTGGACCTTACTGTATAATAGATATTTTACTGTCATTACCCACTATTTTGGACCATTCTAAGACACTTTTCTTCTATGGTTTTTCTTCCTCAAATGCCCTGTTTTCGAGATATGCCCCATTCCCAATACCCATAGAAACATGGGGGGCCCGATGGGAACTTTAATTATATCAACTTTACGTATAATAGAGTACAGTACTGCATGTAAAATAAGTGATGGATCATATTCAGGAACAATTTATTGGTACTGATAATTAGTCAGAAGCATTTTACCAATAGATTCTAGTCAGTTTTGCCTCTGGAAATGGATTACGGTATTGCAGATCTAGATAATTTAATGGAAAGAAGCTGTTGTATTGGAAATTATCCAGTATATTGCCGTTTTCTATTACGATGATTTTACCCTCTTTACCCACTAATTTATACCATTCTAAGACACTTTTCTTCTATTGCTTATTCTTTGGAAATGCCCCCCATTTCCATATTCAAATGGAGCATTTTGGAATTAGCCTGACCTTACCTAACATAACCTAGACTGCAACCTACTACTGCGACCTAACCTGGGCAAACTACCGGGACGTGACCAGGGCAAATTACTGGGATCTAGCCGGATATAGCAACACTCCTAGAAAACGGCAATATACTAAATAAATACTGCTGTATTAACAACAAAGTTAATGAATATGTTAAACTTTATTAACATGAATAAATATGTCTGAAATTTATCCAGTAGCTATGTATATTGAAGGCAACTCCTTATAATTCTAATTCTGACTGTCTTTCTTGATTTATTCTATATTTATTTATTTATTTTTAATTCACAGTCAAATCTGAGAACTGAGCAAGATGAGTGGAGATGACGTAATGCGGGACATGAAGGAGCGTGCCAAGTTGCGGCGCCAGCTCCTTGCCCAACAGGTGAGTGTATGCCTCTAGGCTTTCATGTACAGTTACCCAGATAAGTTTTGGTACCAACCTTACATTGAATATGAGGTTTTAAAGATGATAGGGTTGGTACTCTTGTTTTCTCCGAGACTGTGATTCAAGATTTTCTCTTAGAACATAAGCATTTAGGAAACTGCAGAAGGCCTGTTGGCCCAGTTCTTGGCAGCTCCTGATTTAGACCCAACCCTTTGAGTCCATTTATCGGTCTAACCTTTCTTTAAATCCATTCAATGATTTTACATTTATTACTTTTCTTGGAAGCTTGTTCCATTCATCCACTACTCTATTCCCAAACCAATGTTTTCCAATTTCATGTCTAGAACGGTATTTCTCTAGTTTGAATCCATTTGAGCGTGTTATATCTTTGCTACTTACTCTTAATACCTTGCTTAAGTCTCCTATGTTAAACCCTCTCATCCATTTAAATACTTCAATCATATCACTTCTCACCCTGCATCTTTCAAGGGTGTGCAAGGGAAATTTCTAAGGTTTTGAATCATTGTAGTCATCCTTCTATGTACGCTCTCTAACAGATTAATATCCATATTATAAAATGGGTGCCAGAACTGGACTGCGTAGTTCAAGTGCCATCTACCTAAAGCTAAGTACAGCTGCAGAATTACCTTATCCGTTCGATTATTAATGCTCCGTGATATGAATCCTAGTATTCTTTTTCCAACTACTGTACTGTACTTTAACTAATGATGCATGCCATGACATATCAACCAGATTATCCATAGTTCCAGTCTAATGCTATGCCAAACCATATTACTAGCTTATGTGAGTAAATTATACAAAGTGGTTGCTTAGTAAAGTTTGGTATAAACAATATTGTATTAACATAGTTTGTTAAGGGGAGGTTCTCTTGTTGGTAAATTGGAAGGGTACAGATTTCTCCTAACTACTGTATACCAGAAAACAAGATAGACACCCTCAATGGTACAAAGAGGGGATCTGTTTTGTGGCAAAGTTAGAAGGAATCAGAGACCTTCCAATTCACCAACAAAACAACCTCCCTTTTATCTAACCAAAGTTTATATTTCACATGGTCACTGATTGATGTCAGATGCATTGTTATAGCTTGGAGTGTCCAGCGCTGACAAACTGGGTCAAGCCCTAGGAAATGTCCGAAAGCTTCAGGATGATCAGGAGAGAATCAAGAAGCTCAGAAGATCTCGACAGCAAGAAGAACTGGAGGGTGAGGATGCAGGCAATATGGTGTATACTGACTCTTCCACATTTCTTAAGGTTGGTGAGGCAGTTTGCTGGCGTACTGTAATCAATATGTATTAGAAAATGAATTAGTATGATGTATTTTGCTATATCTTTGCAGGATTTATGATTTGTTAAGCGTATAATGCCCTGTCTTGTTGACAGCTTTATTGTACAGTTTCTTTAATTATATGAATGTTCATATTACATCCAAGGTTTTCTTGTTGTTGAGTGTAATTATGTATGGTTCTTCCTGTCCTGGTGTGTACCCGAGTGAATATGTGATGTGTTTGTGTATGGGTATCATATTGTCAGACACACCATACATGTATAATTATGTACTATATGTATCTTCCAGGGCACTCAGTCAGCCAACCCTCACAATGATTACTGCCAACATTTTGTTGACACTGGACAGCGACCACAGAACTTCATCAGAGATGTTGGTTTGGCCGATAGGTTTGAAGAATATCCCAAGTTGAGGGAACTTATAAAACTGAAGGTACTGTACAGGAACTGTTTTCAACTGTTTTAGTTATACAGTATATGGTTATAAATGAATTACTGTAATACGTTATTCTATTTATTGCATTTATTAATACTATACCGGTACTGTACTGTAGTCTACTTTTCAGAAACTGAAATAAAATAATTTTATGTATTATATGTAATCTTATGGGTTTGATCAATGTTTGTGGCTCTTTTTAGTTTAGACAGTCTCACTCCCAAAATTGTAAGAAATCACTAGAACCCTTTATCTCCTCAACAGGATGATTTGATAGCAGCCACAGCCACACCTCCAATGTACCTCCAGACAGATCTCCAGACATTTGACCTACGGGAGCTGCCCACAAAATTTGATGTCATACTGGTAGAGCCTCCCCTTGAAGAGTATCAGCACACAGGAGTTAACAATGTACAGTTCTGGGACTGGCAGAAGATAATGGACCTGGATATTGCTCAGGTAAATATTTTTTCTCTGTTTGAGCTTGATGTTGCTTTATATGTACTGTATTCTTGTTGTACAGTACTGTACTGTATATGGCCTATATGTATGGGGAATGTATATATGAGGGTTTAATTCATGTATGGAAAGATAAAAAGTTATTTCCTATAAAAAGATGTTTTCATTGTTCAGGTTGCAGCTCCAAGAAGTTTTATTTTCTTGTGGTGTGGATCGTCAGAAGGTTTAGACCTTGGCAGGCAGTGTCTCCGCAAGTGGGGATTTCGCCGTTGTGAGGACATTTGTTGGATTCGTACCAACATTAACAACCCAGGACATTTGAAAAATCTGGAACCCAAGGCAGTATTTCAGCGAACAAAGGTAAGAAGTATCGATATTCCATGAAGCCCCCACTGGGAAATGAGCTTTGATCCCCCATCTGGTTGCTCTGAGATGGGGAGATGTGGTGTGTCAGCAATCCCACACAGTTGTTGTTGTTGTTGATGTTCTCCCACACAGTAAAACACCTTGCTCACTCTGATTTCTAACACTGACTTTGGTCTTCTTAAAAATTGCCAAATAGCTAAGTTTCCACAGTTGTGATACCACATCTATAAAGTTTTCAATGATTACCCAAAATTTGAGCCACCAAACTTCTATCAAGTCACAAAATTATTTCAAGTTTCTTTCATTAAATAGCAAATTAAGTGATATTTTCATAATTGCTGTCATGTTACAGGAGCATTGCCTCATGGGGATAAAGGGAACAGTTCGTCGCTCAACTGATGGAGACTTCATACATGCCAATGTTGATATTGACCTTATCATCTCTGAGGAAGCAGAGTATGGTTCACTTGAGAAACCAGTAGAAATTTTTCACATCATTGAACACTTCTGTCTTGGTCGTCGCAGGTAAGTGACAAAGCTGTCTACCAAGTTTTCTCTGTCAGTCATTATCATTAACTTTAATCTTTCCTCCATATTGGGTGCAGGCACTGAAAGGAGCATGAGGCGCCCCTTCTCCTATTCATTACAGTCCAATCACAGACAAAGAAAATTCTTGTAAGCCTTTAATTGTACCCAGATCAGTGCCTGGCAAATAGGATGAGAATACTATCATTGTGAGGGAAAAGCAGAAGATTAATAATGTGAGATAGGATTACTCTGTTATTCAGCCTGTTAACGGGAGTTTAGTGTGTATTCTCCACTGTAATTATACTCTAATCATGAAAATAACTCTGTTTTGATACTATGAGTATTATTCTGGTACTGCCAATATTTTTACTCATATTCTTTAAAATACTACAGCCCTGTAGTAATATCATCTGTGCACTGCATAATGAAATCACCTTCCCTCTGGCTTATATCATGATTATTTTGACAGGTTGCACGTGTTTGGCCGTGACAGCACCATACGTCCCGGCTGGCTGACTCTGGGGCCTGACCTGACCAGCAGTAATTTTGATCCTGATGTTTATGCTGGGTACTTCACATCAGGCCAGATCACCACAGGCTGCACTGAGCGTATCGAGGCCCTCAGACCAAAATCCCCGCCCCCAAAAGTTAAGGGTGGTCCTGGAGGGCGAGGCAGGGGCGGCATGTCTTCGCGTGCAGGCTTCACCCGGGGCAGAGGCCGAGCTAGATAACCAACACTCCAGTCCTCTACTCCTTCTGGTTTAATGGATAATGTTTGTCAAGTGAGTGCAGAATTCAGCCATTTTTGTTTTTTTATGTCCATAAATAAGATGATGTTTGTCAAATATGGAATTGTTTCAGGACATATCCATTAATGGATAAGTTTCATTGCTCAATTGACTTGACAAGAGAGATTATGATTTACTTCTCCTTAACTGCATCCCTCTATCTGTTCCACTTCTTCTATCTCTTTTTCTAGATAAGGAGAAAAATATGTAGGGGGGGAGAAAGTAATTTATTCCTTTTCTCGTATTTCCAGCTTGTGAGTAAGCACAGCTCATGATGGATCTCTGCCTTGGTATTAATTTTCTTCAACACATGAGAGAGAGAGAGAGAGATTCTACACTTAGCTACCAAGAGGGTGCAAGTGGAATTATGGCCGTGACTGTACAGACAAATTTTCTTTATGTAAGGTCGACAAAATTACAAATTGCCACCAGTTTCTCTTTATTATCATCCTTTTAGGTAGGAATACAGAAATACTCAAGGGAGACCCCTCATTTTTTAAAAATTGCTATCTATTGAGATATGTTCTGCACCACCAGCCTAGTTTTTGCTAAAATCAGGCTCTACATTTTGATACTGTATTTTCTATGTCAAATTGATAGACTTTCCACTCAAGATTCTCCCGATTAATTTAACCAAGTAAATACAGCAGCAGAAAGCAGGGCTAAAAATCAATTTACATGATATTTTGCAACTGGCCAGACTACAGATTTCTATGTTTATGGATTTTTTTAGTGGAAAGTTTATTATATAGAGGGCAAACCAATACGATAGGGTTGATAGGAGAGCTATGACAGAAGTGTTGAGGATTTGCGGTGTTTGGGGGGTGTTTGCCAGAAGAGATTGAGAGGCATTTAATCCAGAGGCAAAAGCATGTGTGCGGGTGGAGGGTGATCTAAGTGAGAATTCTAGTATTGGTGTAGGGCTAAGACAGGCCGGGATGTGTCCTGTCACCATGGCTGTTCAATATATATATGATGGATGGTTGTATGAGAGAGATGAAGGCCAAAGTGGATGGCCTGGGGGTGAAGCTGATATTGAATGGAGTAAATTGTTGGTCCATGGTGGCAAGCTTATTTGTGGATGACACTGTGTTGATGGCTGAAGAGTGAAAGGGGTCGAGTTAAAGAAGGTGGTAGATGAGTTTCAATCCGTGTGTGAATTGCGTGTTTTCCCCCACCCATAACCCCGCATTCCCACGGGTTTCCCCATGTTTTTTATTGGGGGTGAAAACGAGGCATATCCGAGAGAAACACCATAGATGAAAAGTGTCTTAGAATGGTCCAAAATAGTTGGTAATGATATTAAAATACACAATATAGTGAATGGAGTACTTCTGTACTAATACCATAAGGATTGAACAGCACGTACAGTATTGTATTGTCATCACCATTGATTAATTAATTTTAATTTTTAAAAAGAAAATTAGTCGTGTAAGTGTGAGCGGGTCATAAAAGTCAGCCCTGTCCAAGGTTGCTAGTTTGGGAATGTTCTTGGCAAATTTGGCTATTTTTAAAGCAATCTCTGGCGGGATTTTGTTGGTGTTGGAAGAAGGAAGGCATAGAAATGTTATTGGTATTATCATTGATATTAGTATAATAACTATTATTTTATAAGCACGAAGGAAATTAATAGAAGAAATATAATACAATACATACATTCGTATTTTAATATTGGACTCCTTTTGAGGGAGATTATTGGCGGGAATATTATTATTTTCATAGTTATTTTACATATTATATACCTATATCATTATCAAAACTGTGATTTTATTTTGCACAGAGAGAGAGAGAGAGAGAGAGGGAAGGTGAAAAAAAGAGAAATAAATATGTTTGGGCTATAAGTTTTGTCCTTGGCAACACTGACTGACTCCCTTTCTCCATTACTGACACACATCACACGCCATCACTGCAGTACACTTCAAGTCCTTATTTACCCTTATTTTCCCAGTGTTTCCTGTATTGTCACACTCATATAACACCACGAGGACCAACACTAGTCATACCAGCACACACTCAACACCATAATTCCAGATAAAATGGTGAAGGTAAGTAAATAATTGTGTGTTTTTTAATATGACTACGTAGCATTGGATTTTTCTTCGACTCGGAATGGCGGATCTGTGAATTATTTGGTATGGGATGGGGGTAGTCCTGTTTGCTGGTATACTCTAGAAAAGCGTTTCCCAACCAGGGGTGCTGGGAAGTGATGCACACATGGCAGTAAAATATCACGTCCTAGCAAGGCGCGACCAAATGTGGTACACGTTCGGTGCGTATACGAGTTATGGATGTGACACGAGACCGGCGAGACTATGGGACCAGCGGCAGCCAGGCAGTAGCACTGTAGTTAATTAATCAGGTGCAGTCCAACAAAACAGTACAGCTCCTACATATTTGAGTTTTGTCTGCATAGCTGAGTCTATCTTCTGTTTCCAGTAATACTGGTAAGTCCATTGGAAAGTCTCGCTCTATCTCTCTCTCTCATGTGTCGTTTCATATTTTCATCTGTAAAAGAAGTGATGACACTTCACTTTCTTTTATCCTTCTAAATTTCTAAAATCTAATAACAAGATATTAGTTAGGGGTGCTGGACTGCTTAGACATGACAACAGGGGGTGCTATGGTCGGAAAAGGTTGGGAAACGCTGCTCTAGACTCTAGAGGATTCAATGCTTTCAAATGTACCAAAAGTATATTAATCCCATAATAAATGCAGTTGTTCCCTAAACACAAGATGATTGTACCCTTATTACTATGTCTGAACACACACACATACACCAGTATTATCAAGTTATGTGGTGGAATATTGTCTTGGTTTTCTACTGTTGGTGTTATAGGTGTGTATTGCATTGTTTATAATTAATGTGTGTAAGTTACAGTAATAAACACTCTTTGTACATTACACACCCAGCCATATAACCACAATGTTGTGGTGCCTAATATCAATCAATAATTCCTTACACACCCATATACCCTGTGGATAATGAGGGTACAAAACAGCAATATACTGGATAAATATTGGGTAAATTTACCATTGAGTGTGCCGCTGCAGTTTCTGTGGTACAGCGTTTGAGTCCTCCTCGGGACACTAAAAATCTTTCACTGTTGCCAGAGGTTACCACTCCTGTGAGCATGGGGTGGGGGGTTTGAGTTGGTTGTCTGAGGCCTTCCTGCTTACGCAGCCATAGCCGAAGCTGACTCTGGTCTTACTTGGGGTGGATCACTTGGTTGGAAATGTGATGTGTGCTATAAGATAACATAGTTGTGTTTCATACAGTTTAGTGTGTGCTTTACACTGTTCCATTGACTGCCACTAATTGGCAGCCTTTAACCTTTAGGGGGGAGGTACAGTGTTGGTGAATTTGGAGCAACCTATTCCTCCAAACTATTCCAAGCTGTAGACTTCCATTTTTTTTTTTTTTTTTTTTTTTTTTCGTTATTCTGGCCCTGTTTACTGGTATATTTTGGAGGAATTAAGGCACTCAAAGTACAATACGGTACCTAAAGTGTACTATCCCTTTAATAATGAACCAATTTTTTAATTAATTTTATTTTGTTTCAGTGTGCTAGACAAATGACCACCAACAATCAGTGGGCAAAGATCCCTCCAAATATTAACACTAACAGCAAGTTAGGGGGTGCCAAGGAGGGAAGCTGAACAGGTAAGAACAGTCCAGACATGGGACGATTACTTGTAAAATGTATTCGATTGCAATAACATGCAATTTTAACGATTACAAACAAAAAAAGGGATGTAATCAATTACGGTTACAAGATAATGTAATCATGATTACAGGAAGAGGAACATGCATAGATAATATTTCAAGTAAGCACAAAGAGCTCACTTAATAAGTAAATTCTTTAAAACAGATTCTTGATGTATATATCAAGATAATTAGGCATCATACTCCTGGTGGTTGATCAGACACAGGTGACAGACCCGACACGTTCAGTTTGTGTGAAATTTATATACAGAAATAAATAGAAAGATATATAGGCCTAGATAGTTAGATAGAGAGAACAATGGATAGATGGATAGAGTGAGAGTCTTGATTATTGATTAACCTTGTAGGTCTCCAGTTCTCCCTGTTCCAACACTCCCTCCTTACTTGCTTCAGCCCTCCTCTGCTCCTCATGTTTCTCTCCTTTACATACTCTTCCACTCTGTTCTGCCATTTAACCGGGGGTCTGCCTCTCACACCAGGTCCCACAACTTCACTATCGTACACCTTTTAAATTTTTTCTGAAATAGAAAAGGTGATAAAAATATTTTTAGCCCCCAGCCCCAAAATCATCTCATTCAAAATGGACATGTTATATTCCTGCTCATAAATTTTCTCTCATTTTTATACCACCCACATTAATTGGCTTGTATTATTGTTACAGAGTTGTGGAGTCCAGTTCTACAAGAGGCTTATGAACCTTCACTGTTTGTTATCCAAAGTGTTCATCCATCTTTTCATCCATCTACAGCAAACAGTACAAGCATCACTAGTTACACTAGTCACCACGACACCACCACAGAAATTCAAAGCATCAAAGTCCGCACTGGGAAATCATCCAATATTACAATAGTTAATTTATACATCCCCCCCCAAACCAGCCCAACAGTTCCCCAAAACTTCTCCCCCCCAGCTCCATCTGATCACCAACCAACCTGACCTCATCCTGGGTGGTGATTTCAACGCCAAGACGTCGGCCTGGTATGTCAACAACCCCGACACAGACAGAGGGCTTGAAATCCTTGCACAAACTGACAACCTCATTTCATTAAACAACCCACATCAACACACTCATATCCCTCACCAAGCCCTCTTCCAACCATCCTCTCCCGACATATCCTTTTGCTCTCCCAACCTCGCCCCCAGAACATCATGGAGAGTGGTCAGAACCCTCGGCTCTGACCACCTTCCAATCATAATCACCACTAAAACAAGAATCACCCCAGTTGGCCACAGACACATACACAAATTACAAAAGTGCCAACTGGGAAGCCTTCACTATGGAAACAGAACAACACTTCGAAACACTGAACAGTACACCCATCACAAACATCAACACAGCTGTTCAAAAATTCAATACAATTATACAAAACGCAGACAAACAGCACAACCCTAGAGGTAACAGAAGAAAACACAACCCCAACTTTACAACAGAAATTCAAGACCTCATCAAACAACGTGACACACTTAAACACACATCCCCAACTCCTCTTACACAACACATAATAAACCAAATACAAGCAATAAATACACAAATAAACAAAAAAATTAAAGAACAAAAAACGCTTAACTGGCAAAGTTTTGTCAACACACTCAACCACACAACCAACACCAGCAAACTCTACAAAACACTAAACAGCATCACACTGTCCAACAGCAACACTACACAATCACATGCAGCCATCACAACAACAGACACTATACCCTCTAACAAACAACAAGCAAACACACTCATCCAACATTTTTTGCATGTCAGCCACCTTCACCCTCATCCTGAAGACAGACGAGTCATTAGACGCAAGAGATGTTTCCCCACTGACCCAGACTATACACCATTCACAAATCATCAGACAAATCACATCATTCACAACATAAAACACTCACCTGCCTGTGGTCCAGACAACATCAGTAACATACACCTTAAACACCTTGGACCACAAGGCATACAAGCACTCACTAACATAGCAAACTACAGCTACTCACACAACACATTACCCAACATCTGGAAACATGGAAACATCATCACCATCCCCAAACCAAATAAAGACCCCACACTACCCTCATCACACAGTCCCATCACCCTCCTTTGTACCCCCTCCAAAATCACTGAGCGCCTCATCATTAAACTAATCACACCACATATCCCCCTTGCATCTTCACAACATGGCTTCAGACCGCTACACTCAATAAACACCCTTCTTACAGACCTCACACAAAGCATTTTTGATGGCATCAACTCAGATAGACCCCCACATAGAACACTCTTAGTTACATTGGACATTAGTAAAGCATTTGATGCCATCCCCCGCCACAACCTCACAAACAAAATATACAACACAAACATGCATAATAACACCAAAAGATGGCTGGCCAGCTTCTTGGGAGGAAGAGTAGCCCATGTTACATTTGCTGGTCAGTCATCTAACATTAAAAATTTCACCAGTGGTGTCCCCCAAGGGTCTGTACTCTCACCCACCCTTTTCAACCTATACATGCACGACATACCAACACCCCAGGCACCACAAATACACATAGCCTCCTACGCAGACGACATAACACTCACATGTACACACAGAAATGCAGACACAGCCACTCTCATCCTCCAACCCTACCTCAACACACTTAATGCCTGGTTCACCACAATCAGACTTAAAATAGCACCCACCAAGTCAACTGTCACCCTTCTCACCAACTGGAACGCAGAACACCGCTACACACCACACCTCACCATAAACAACACACCTATAACACACACACAAACACCAAAAATACTTGGCATAACATACAATACATCCATGACATTCAAACAACATATTACAACCATCAAAAACAAATGCATGCAAAGACTTAAAGCCCTCAGATCACTTGCCAGCACAACATTCGGACACAACAAGGAAATCACAACCACAGTATACAAACAATATATTCGATCAGTGATGGATTATTCAAGCCCTGCCTGGGCTTCAAACCTCACTGAGACTCATCACAACACCCTTCAAACCATACAGAACAGAGCCCTAAAGACAATCACAGGCTGCACAGCTACCACACCCACAGACCACCTACACTATGAAACCAAAGTCCTCAAAATCAAGGATCACCTTGACATGAGAGGCACACAAACACTTGCTGCAGCCTCCACAAACCCACACCATCCACTACACTACATGGCACAACACCCACACATGCCAAGGAACATCAAAACAACACCCAGTACACGATACCATACACAATTACTATCATCTCTTACCACCCTGCCCACCCCAAACCAATCTCCAAAAACACATCCATACTCAAATCACTCATCAGTCCATCCAAACACTCAAAAACAACACTCAGCTGCATGCACGACCTCCTGACATCCACCCATCCGAATCCTCCCTTTCCCGTGAGGACAGAGTCCACCTGGCCAGGCTGCGGTGTGACCATCACCCGGCCCTTCTGACATATCAGAAGAGGCTGGATGGAGCCATTGCGGATGCCTGTCCGGGATGCAACACAGCACCCCATTCTATTAAACACATTATTGAAGACTGCAATGCACACAACCACACTCGCCAACAACACAACATACACTCTCTGAGGGCACTGTGGGAAAGCCCGGTTCAGGCCATGACCTTCCTCAGGAGCTCGGGGCTGCTCGGCCAGACAGCTTGAGGAACTTCAACAACAACTGTGAGTGTTTATGGAGCTACATTGTTTTCTGTGTGTTTATGAAATGTAATGTATGCAGCTTGGGTTTAGAAATGTGCACTCATGACAAAAGCTATCTGTATATTTTATATGTTGCTCAAATATATGATGGCTAAGAAAAATCAATGGTAATTCAATATCTGATGCAATTCCCAGATACTGTACTTTGTTTTTGGTGAGTGTACAGTAAGTAACTGTTAGAAGCAGAATGTGATATACTTATGAACTTGATAGTCAGCTAATGTTGGTTGGTTTAATTAAGGGAATAGTATACTTTTGGTATATTAGAGCACCTTGATTCCTTTAGAGTATACCAGAAAACAGGACCAGATAAACAAATATAATGGTGGCCTGTTGCTTGGAATAATTTGGAGGAATCACTTGCTCAAGATTTTTACCATCACTATACTACCCCAATAACATTAAAACATCATGAATTGATTGTATATCCAATATAGAATCTTTAAGTTCTCAACATTTTGGGTTCATAATGCACTTGTGAAATTTTTTGCTGTCAGCAGTATATTACAGGGTTGGCCAGGTTAAGTTGTAATTAATTAAGTGAATAAGTTTTCTTTTAGTTGAGGAAAGTGTTGCATGTCCAGTTGATGCATTTCTGATGTGAATTGGAGGGCTACACACTCTTCAGAAATGCCAAGATACAATGCTATACTATGGTATTTATTTTGGCAGTTGAGGGGATTTTGTAGCCTCTAATTATCCCTGAAAAATAGCACCTACTGAACTATGGTGTACAAGAGTTTGTTCCCTCTGCCAGCAAAAATATAACTGAAGCACCTGTGGTTCAAACTACTAAACCACATATGATAGTTAGCAATAATTGGTTTAGTTTTTTAACCACAAGGGAATTCAGTCATTGTGACTGGCTGAGGGAACAAACTTTTGTTCACTATAGTTCAGCTTTGCACATAATGGTATCAATCTCATCAAGCTCATATTTATTGGAATGGACATAACTCTCTCCCCAATACAAGTCATAATTATTGCTGCTTGGACTAGCTGTTTACTTTTCCTGGCACTCTGTATTGAACCTGCATATATATATATACAGGGTTATTCAAAACTACATTTACAAAATGACAGGGTAAATTCCTGACATGATGTTAAACATAGTTCCATATATATTTTTCAAAAATGTAAAAAGTTAATTACACACATGAAAGCCAAATCCATTGCCGTGGGCGAACGATCGAACGCTTTAAAATTAACACCTACCCCCACCTCATCCCCTGCTCTCTCTTAAGTGGACGAGGCAAGTTTTAAAACGTATGAAGCAATGAAACTCTTATCGATCATGGGATTCAAACAGATCCGTTAACTTTTAATCGATCCCAAGGCTTCGTGTTTCTTGTAATGTCAGATAAGTTAGTAGTACCGCCCTGGCATCTACACGTATCACTCGGTAAGTGTAACTCGACCACAAAACAATACCAGTGATCGATAAGGGTTTATTGCTTCATACGTTGTATTAAGTTCCTTCGTCTACCCGAGAGAGAACACGGGGTGCTGTGGGGGGGGGGGAGTTAATATAAGAAGTGTTCGATCATTCGCCCACGGTAATGGATTTGGCTTTCATGTCTGTCATTAACTTTTTAAATTTTTGAAAAATACATATGGGAATATGTTTAACATCATGTCAGGACTTTACCCTGTCATTTTGTAAATGTAGTTTTGAATAACCCTGTATACAGGGTATCCATGAATTATCTGAACAACTTTACATGTTCATTAAAGGTAATCTGTTCACATAATTAATGGACACCCTATCTTTCTGTCTGGCATGTTAGCTTTTAGATTCATACAGATTGCTTCCAGGGTTTAGATATCTACAAGCAGTGTTGCTTTCTACAATCCAATAGTACCTCCCAGTTGATAGGGAGCTCAAACCTACCACTTGGAGGGGTTGGTATTTAAGGTTGTGGAAAGCAACACTGCCTGTAGATATTGAAACCCTGGATGCAATCTGTACCAAAGAGTTAAATACCTTAAAATTAACCCTAAATCAATGTCTATCAGGTCTGCAGTGACGGGAGTGAAGACAACCTCAACAAGCATCACAAGAAGGAAGCCACAGAACTGAAGACAGAAGAGGATGCCCACAAGCACTCAAGAAGGATGAAGAAAGGAAAATTGAAATAAATTGACTAAATATAAATTATATATGTAGAGGAAATATATACAATTTTTCATTATTTTTCTTGATTTTATTTTTATCATCCCACATTAAACCTATAGATACCTGAAAGGGTGTAGGGTTCAAATGAAATTGCTGATATGAGGACATCGGATTCCACCTCAATCCCTCCAATGTGATATCAGCATTGCAAAGTGACCTTGAGGAGCTGTGTGTGTATTCCTCTTGTGTGTCTTGGAAAAGACTTGTGAAACTACTACTTGACACAGCCACTGTACAGGGTGTCCAGAAAGTCCTTGTGTACATCTAAATGATGAAAGATTTGGGGGAAAATCTCTTGGTAAATTGGAGGGCTACTAATTCCTCCAAACTACAAGGAAACAAATTGCCTCAATGTTACTAATTGGGGATCTGTTTTGTGACAGTTTGGTTGACTCGGTTACCCTCCAATTTACCATCAAGAGTTTATCCCTTTCAAACCACACAAGGATTTTAGGAAAGCCCTGTCCTTATATTATTTCATGTAAATATTAGGTATTCCATTAGAGAAAACTGAACTACTGAACCCAAACAAGGTTTTCCAATATAATGGAGAAATTAACCACTACAAGGAAAGATTGTTTGAATTTCATGCATTTCCATCTCCAATTAAAATACTATATATTTCCATGAAATAGTGCAATGCTGATACTGTTAAGGGAGTAGTATATTTTTGGTATATTGGAGCTTCTTGATTTCTCCAGAGTATGCCAGGACCAGATTAACAAAAATAATGGTGGCCCGTTGCATGGAATAGTTTGGAGGAATCGTGCTCCAGATTTACCAACACTACTATCCCCTTAAATTGAGACTGAGAAATTATATAATGGAGATTAAAACAGCCTGAACTAGAAGGCAGGTAATGCAAAGCTTGAAGATACAATTTAAGTCATGTGTTTACTTTTACTGGATTGTTTTATTGCCTTCCGATTCAACCTTTGGTCAGGTCTTGTATTCAGTCAACATATAACTTAAGACTTATTGAATATAAATGGCAAGTTACATCAAATTCAAGGAATGCAGTAATGGGTGCTTATGAATTCCAGAAAGATTATCATTACATTCAAAATTATAATACTTATAATTATGACCTTGAAAACAAATGACAAAACTTTTTATGAAATATAAATTTAAAAAGCCTGTACATTAATTACATTTCTTTCATACTGCAGCTTGTGATTGTAAACAAAAACTGGTGTCAAGTGTTATATATATATATATAGGCCAAACACAAATACCAGACAATAACTCCACAATATACAATAACAACACTTCCTAAATCAGACAAACTAAGGAGAGGTAGCAAGATAAAACTGTTATGCTTCAAGGGGGTAGTACTGTTGGTAAATCTGGAGTACGGTAACTGGATTCCTCTAAACTATTCCAAGCAACAAAAGGCCACAATAGATTTTTTGTTAATTAGGTTCTGCTTGTTTCCTGGAATACTTTGGAGGAGGAATCAAAGTGCTCCAATGTACCAAACAAAACTATACAATCCCTTAATTAATCCAACACTAATGCAACACTACAGTACTATGAAAAAATCAAGACTTTGGTATGAAAGTGTTGTTATGTCTGATGTCCTCATATCATAAGTATCATCTCACCATCTACAAGACACAGTAGTAACAACTGTAGTTGGGATGCCAGCCAGCGATGAGGTTCCTATGTGATAACACCTTCATTACACAACCTGCAACAGAACCAAAGTACATGCAAGTGTCATATATTCAACTTCAATCCACTTTTTCTTTTGCAAAAATTTCTAATTTTCTCTCATCTACACTCTCTAAAGTTATGCACACACAAATTGTATAGTTGTTCTCAAGAACTGTGCTTCCATGCTGACACCCTGCCTAGGCAAACTGTTCCGTCTATATCTATCATCTAACACTTTTCCTTCTAGCTGGAAGTTTGCTCTGATCCAACCTGTTCCGAAGAAAGGAGACCGCTCCCAACCCTCCAACTATCGCCCCATTGCTTTGACTTCATGTCTATCTAAAGTCTTCGAATCTCCAAAATTCATAAGCACCTTACTTGTCACGACCTTCTTTCAGATCGTCAGTATGATTTTCGTCAGGGACGCTCTACTGGCGATCTTCTATCCCTCCTTTCTGATTCATGGGAATCCTCTTTTGGGAACTTTGGTGAAACTTTTACTGTTGCCCTCGACATAGCCAAAACTTTTGATAGAGTCTGGCACAAAGCTTTAATCTCCAAACTGCCCTCATTAGTTTTCTATCCCTCTCTCTGCACCTTTATCTCTGATTTCCTTTCTGGCCGTTCTATAGCTGCTGTTGTAGATGGTCACTGTTCTTCTTCCAAGTCTATTAATAGTGGTGTTTCTCAGGGTTCTGTTCTATCACCCACCCTCTTTCTCCTGTTCATTAATGACCTTCTTACCTGTACCTCTTCCCCTATCCACTCCTATGCTAATGATTCCACCCTACACTACTCCACTCAGTTTGACAACCACCCTACTACGGCATAGTGATGACCAACACAGACTGGTAGAACCGCGTAGCAACTCAAGTCTGGGTTTTAGAGCCTTTGCAAGATGTGCTCCCAGGCTCTACAATAGATTACCTGTATGAGTCAAGGACAGTGAGAATCTCAATATTTTTAAGAGGAAACTAAAGACTCATCTGTTTACTGAAGTGTATGATGTCGGTGATCTGATCATCAATCCTGCATATAGGGTTTAGTATTGCTGGATTTTCAAATACATGATAAGACATCTTCAAGGGAGGTCCTGTAGAGCACAGCTCCAGCTGTGGAATGGGACCTAGAATTCTACCACCTAAGTAACCTAAGTAACATCACCATTTTTCAGGCAATAAAGTAAATCAATTCAAATAATTGAGTTTTTATGCATACAGTACCTGTTATGGTAAAAGCTGTACAGTACAGTATATGGTCAGTCAACATAGTGTATAAATGTATGGAATAGAGATGGTAATTCGAGTTGTGTACAAAATCACTTCTCAGGTTGTAGGCCTTTGTGACGAAGCACCCGGAAAATCAACACAAAGGTCGGATGTACATCCAAGTTATTTATAAGTGTCCGAGACACCGACAGCGTCTGAGTTATCCGATACCCGACTTAAGTACCCAACTTAGCAAGGGTTTACTGTATATTTATAAATGAACACAAAAAGAACTATGTATTGGCACATACTGGAATGCTAAGAGATACAATATTCTTCTATCCATATAAACATACAAATCAGGACTTTTATACTCTCTAGTTATACTAGTAATCGATATATTGTCTCAGTCTACCTCACCAGTCCATTGAAAGAGGTAGTCTCTTCCACCACCAAATTTGTAGGGTACACACACACACACTGACAACACTGAAGTTGAGGATACTGTACTATAATGTAGTTCAATTACTTAAGAGACATGACAACAGTACTCTAGTTGGTGGCTGTACAACAACTTACCAGTTCTATAATAACAGTAGGAAGGTCCAATGTGTTGTATGTTGTAGTCACTGTATCTTCACTATCAAGGGTAGAAGCTCCAGCCTCCTCACTTCACCCAAAACAGAAGAATCAGTCTGTAACACAACACAAGCATTGCTAAAACAAACTCATCTACTATTCAACATTATAACTACTATAACAATAATTCAACATTTCAGCTAAAATTTTACATACCTTTCAACATAGTGAAAACCTATCCTATGACTTGAATTATGAAGCTGTGGGTAAATACCTGAATTGTATAAACAACAAACACCCTATATCAATGACTAACTTCAACTTTATATTTTCTGCTATACAAAAGACCAACTGACAGCATGTGTACAGAATGGTTAATAATACTGTGAGTCATTAGATAACAAGAGTCATGTGTCTCTCCACTTGGGAGGGTTATATATAAGTTGACTGTCGGTATGGTGTCATATATACCTGTACACAGCTTTGTACTATTGTACTCTTAATCAAATCCCTATTTTCCACTTTCCCTTAATTAACCAGTAGAAAGTACCTCATAAATGGTATAGGAATTACCCCAATAGAGGTGTTCAGAACAAGGCAGTTATTCTTCACAGCTACAGATACAAAATATTTTATATATATTTTTTTTTATTGAATCAGAAAGGAAGGAAAAACAATATCAATGAAAACAAAGTCCATGTGCCTATTGGCATCCTTCATTCATATAATGTCTGTAACAGTTGGATTTAAATGACCGATGATTAAAAACTGGTGGAAAGCAGTTTTGAAGAAGTGCATTCCATAACGATGTGGTTCTGGGAATTAATGAATTCTGAAAAGCAGTAGTTCTACATTGGGGAGGAGAGATTGCGAAGTCATGGGCTCTAGCAGCTGACCTGGTACCACGGAGAAAGATGCTATGAGATGGCACGATTAGGGCAAGCCGAGCCGAACATTTACCATGATAATATCTATAAAATAAGGCAAGAGATGCAACATTTCTTCGGATGTGTAAGGAAGGGAATTCACTTGTGATTAGAGGGTTACCGATAATTCGTACAGTTTTATTTTGAATTTTATCTAATTCCGAGCTATAGATAGATAGATATGACTTGACAGAAAACTCGGTATTTATCTAGTATATTGCCATTTTGTAGCAGTGTTGCCACATCCAGCTAGGTCCCAGTATTTTGCCACGGTCAAGGTCCTGGTACTTTACCACGGTCAGGTCTCGGTAGTTTGCCCAGGTTAGGTCCTGGTAGTCTGCTGTGGTCTAGGTTAGGTTAGGTAAGGTCAGGCTAATTCCAAAATGCCCGGGCTATTTGAATATGCGGTATTATTACAGAAGTACTGTGTTTTTGGCTAGGATCGAGCAGTGTTACCACATTCAGCTAGGTCCCGGGAATTTGCTCCGGTCACTTTATGATAGTTTACACCGGTTATATTTTGGTAGTTTGCCCAGGTTAGGTTAGGTCAGACTAATTACCAAGTTATGTTTGTAAAACGGGGCATATCTCGAAAACGGGACATCTCCAAGAGAAACACCATAGATGAAAAGTGTCTTAGAATGGTCCAAAATAGTGGGTAATGATACTAAAATATACAATATAGTGAACACAGTACTTCTGTAAATTTACCAAATATTTTGGAAAAGTGTCTTGGAATTGTATAAATTAGTGGGTTAAGAAGGTAAAAACATCGTAATAGAAAACGGCAATATACTGGATAATTACCGAATACTCGCCAACTCTTCAACAATAACTAAAGCAACTGGCCAAGCTGACTCCTGTTGTATGCTGCAAGTTTGTGCATCGTAACACCCTAATGCAATCCACATCAACAGCTCAAGTTCCATCCATACTTCTCAGTATAAATTACAATATCTACTGAAAAAAAAAACAATATGGGATACATGTGTTTACAGTAGTTTGAGCTACAGTATACTGGGCCAAGGATCAAAATTTCTGTTCTGTATCTGAGCAACTCACCTCAAAACACCAACACAAGTTAAACATCACTTCATAAATAATGTTCTCATCTTGAATCTTCTCTACTCTGCTGTCACTGTCAGTTCACTCAGTTGTAGCTACTAGCAAGGATGATAGACTATAGTCTATTATCCTTGGCTACTAGCCTGTAGAGTCTGATCTGGTGATCTGGTCTGCTTGACGAAATTTCCCCAACTTCAACATCAAAATTTCCCTGTTTACCTCAATAATTAATTACTCTTGAACATTGACGATCTTCGAATTTCGTTTGGTAGAAATTTTCCGGTATTTATTGAAAGAATTACCGTTTTGTAGCAGTGTTGCCAGATCCGGCTGGGTCCCAGTATTTCGCCCCAGTCATTTATTGTACTTCATCACGATTATTTCCCGGTAGTTTGCCCAAGTTAGGTACCGGTAGTTTGCCCAGGTTAGGTCCCGGTAGTCTGATGCGGTCTAGGTTAGGTTAGGTCAGGTCAGGTCAGGTAAGGTCAGACTAATTTCAAAATGCCCCATGTGAATATGCCCTATCTTGGAAATGGGGCATTTGCAGAGGAAATGCCATAGAAGAAAATAGTCTTAGAATGGTCTAAATAAGTGGGTAATGAAGGTAGAAAAACCGTACGCAATAACGGTAATTCTTTCAATATTTACCAATTTTCCTGTTTACTCCTGAACAATTTTTATATAATTTCCCTGTATGGCCTTCAAAATTTCCTAAAACAGATAAATTTCCCTGCAACTGGCAACAATGGACTTGACTTGTGTCAGGGCCGTAGGGGGCTTGTGGTCCAATTTCCAAATCGCTTCCAGGGAAGAAGATCGAGAAAGGAGGAGAGGGAGGGAATGACTGATCCAGTATATGCCGCCATCTCTCTGTCTCTCTGGCTTACTTCTTTGGCCATAGTAGTAGTCAATAAAATTATTACAGTTTCGAGATAGGAATCATGCTTTCCGTGCGCCCGGTTAGAGATAAAAAAAAAAAAAATATGCCAATTTCTAGTTTTTTTTAGAATTAAACAAAGTTGGTGCTAGTTTCCCCAGTCAGCGAAGTTTTATTTAGAGTCCATTAACCACTATGATGGCACTACAGTATCTCCTCTCCATGACACAATTAATGCTCTTTGATCAAGTGATTTAAGTACACCACACCATTCACAAATTTCAGTTTTTCTCGCCTTGTCAAGTTGTCATATACATCATTACAGTACATATATAGTAGATCCTTCAAAACCTCAACATCACCATAGTTTATTGAGAATATCATACTGGCCAGTACAGAAGCATACAACTTTTGTGTATAACTACAGGATAGGGAAAGTGTTGCAAAACCAATGGGAGTTGGGAACTACATTTTATTCCCAGTTTGTAAACAGCATTCACTAGTCTAATTTACAAGTGATGATATGCCTAAGAAGACCACAGAATATTGACTCACATTACATAAATTATACCTGTAAGAAACCTAACACAATTTGGAGTATAATTAAAAGCAAAAATATTTTCCGTTTTATCAAGCAACTTCATCATCCCTAAACTATGGGCCTATATCTTTTCACCACCTCAGATAATACTTCTTTAGGATAAATATTTTAATCTATGGATAATTCAAGGTATTTTTATGTTCGAAAGTAAAGAAAAAAAAATGACTTAAAATTTCTGAATGAAGCTCTGAGATATTTTTTCATACGCAACCTCAGTTAGAACATATCCAATATATTAAATATTTCTGCAGAGCCACCAGACAGTAATTATTGTAAATATGGGGGAATAATCAATAGCATGTCACGTCACATGTTTGCCAAATGGCTCCACTATTTCAGGATTATCTCATATCATATGGGAAAATATTTATGTTTCAAATTATACCTTCCTATACTTCTCAGATTACAGTACTGTACCCATCAGTTACAACACATCTTCCATACATCCTGGGGGCCTAAAGTACATCTCATGGGGGCTTGGGGAGTTATGTAAATTTGTAATGTACAGTATGTAAGAAAATAAATAACCTAATGGATTGATTTCATGACATTAACCTCTGGCTTGTAAGGAATCTTGTCAAAATTATTATCATACAGTATATAGGAGTTATGCTTGGAGAAGATAGAGTAACAATTATTGTCTTCTCCTGGGAACTTGGGCACTTTTCTACTACAGTCCTGTATGTTGTTATTCCCAGAGGAGAGATACTTTGATACATTCTACTTAAAATTTGGAGTATCAAGTACTGTACAGAAGTTGATAATACAGCACATGAAGACAGATAATAATGAGGGAGAGCAGACTGGAGTTTCATAATTCCATTATGGTTACCACTTGTGTAATTACAGAGACCAAAATGGAGAGATTTACAACTCCAATAAAGCAACTAGATACAGATTGAACCTCATTTCCATGAAGACTCTTCCAAAGAAATGCTTAATATTAACAATAAGATTTTTAATAAGCATTTTCTTGTGAAGGTGTGCAAATACTTTAGACCCTAGGAGTACACCCGAGATTTATAGACGACTGAAATGACATCACAGATTATTGTGGCTCCGTCATTTAATAGTCTATAAAATTCAGCACTGTAAAATATTGGTGAGGGAAACAACCACGTGTAGCCGACTATATAGTACATCATTTGGAATATACCTTAAACAAAAGTATACCAGTAGCATGTGACATTTACAAATTTTACCAGTAACATAATGATATTTACAAATGATACCAGTAGTATTTGTGACACTTCAGGTTCTTGACTTTATACAAACTCCTGACATCCTGCTAACCAGTGCTGGCCACTGCAAACAAAAGCTCACTTCTATAAACGCAAGTCTGCCAACTCAACTATTACCTTCCAAACGCAATACCTTCGTACATTTTTGTACCACGGATCAGTTTCATTATTACCAGAGTCAATTACTGGTTACCATAAGAGAATTTTATTAACTTAAGGATGATATTTTTCTTATTCACGGGGAAGAACATCTGTAGTTACTTATCCATTACAATTATATATTTATTAATTATTCTGGTTATGAAGTCTGGAAATTTTCTGTAGCACTGAATGGGATATTAATTTGTATTTTGCAGAAGTGCCTCTGCAAATGCAAAACCATAAGTCTGCATAAAATTTGTTGCAGTGCAAAGCTGTCAAGGTAATCACTCTTCCATATTATGGAATTTGTGGTTTGCAGAGGTGCCCAGCACTGCTACTAACACATTCACAGAAAAATAAATAGGAACCTACTTACAATTGAGCTAAGGAAAAATAACAACCTCAGTATGTATTTACAAGATATTTACAATCAAGAAGCTTCAGTTTTGGCTGCCTGGCATACACATACACACACAAACAAAAGTACAATACTGTACTGTACACACACCTTTTTGGGTCTTTACCTTGACACACCTTTCATGCGACTTTCTCTGAAAAACAAATGTGATGACGACAAAGATAATTTTATGTTGAAATGAGGTAACTTGCCCAGTAATCCCAGGCAATGATTTCCATGACATGAACAGTCCTAACGTATCTCCTGCGTGTCATTGAAGGCAACTATAATGGGTTAGCGTCAATAAGGGCACCTGGCTGTAAAATATTTTGTGTGCTAATCAAATTGATGAGTGAAATCTTCCACCATTAGACCCTGAAAGCAAAAAACTTATCAAACTCCGTGAATGGGAATCACAGATGTAAAATTAAATATGATGATATAGTTGACAACCTACACTTTCCAACACACAACCATTCACTTTTATTTCCAGTTTTATAGTCTAGAATTAAGGCATCACAACACCCAACACAAAGGCCTACACAACACTCGGTACTTTACAAAGAAAAAAAATTGACCATTTGCCAGCCAGTTTAATGAGATGAAATGGCATTTTATGTCAATGAAATTATCTTGAAGAAAATTAACATACTTTTTATAACTATGTTATGACAATTTCAACTGAGCTACTACTGTATATCACTGACCATGAAATAACACAGGCAGTTACAGACACTAATGCTCTAGTTGTGTTTGTAATTTTCATTCTGATATAAATAATTTCAGTGTGAAAACGCATCATGAATGACAGAAAGTCTACTTGGGCCAACAAATAATACAGTAACAGAACACTGTATACAAAAAATACAGACTAGAAAGTGATACAATCATCTTGCTCTCAAGAAGAAAACACTAACTATAATTTGAGCTCATAACATAATCAGGTAAGAGGAAAGGTACAGTATTTACAACACTTGTAAGGAGATATCTTTTTCTATTCTGTAGTATTGTATTATCACCATGATGTTTAATGAGAACTGTAATTAGTAGGACTCTGAACACTCATAATGCTTCATACTGTACTTGTTAGATCTTTATTTATTCACAAATGCAATGAAGAATGAAACAAACTTTGGCATTGGTTATACAATATTAGAGGACAATACATGCATGCTGCAAAAGGTTATTTTTTTCCATGACACTTATATAGCCTTTAACATCACTAACTTATTATACTGTACAAGTTGCACCCATGTTACAATCTGTGTAAGGTAACATTTTTATGCCATTCATATCAATGGCAGTTTTAAAGTTCTGTCTGAAGAGCAAACTCTTCAATTTTCTTTTGTATAAATACAACTGTAAGAGCTCAGAGTTGGGATTCAAACACTTTTACACTGAGTCATTACAATACTCTGATGAATGTTAATGTGCTCAAACGGTCCTGAACTCGAGTCCCAACTCTGTCTGTGGTAATAACCAAAAGTACAGTACACAAGCTGTTCACTGGTGCACTGGCCCTAACTTCATTTGTGACACACTTAACAGTTCATCTGTGAGATATTTTCCATTAACACAGTAATACGGGGTGGGAGGAAGGTCTGCTGGGACACAGAGAGCGGGATTATTCTTGACCACCCCGAGGGATTAGGTGTCCACCATTACATACACACATATAACACATGTACATATTCACAATGTCACTGCCAACTTCATATAGTTCTTGGGAGACTTAACATATACAGTGTACTACGAGTCAGAGTTTTTTATATGCTAATTGTTGAGTATTTATAGATCATCCACTAACATGCATGTTTTGAGAGACAATGTATATGAGATAATCAAGATAAGAGTATATAATTATACACCATCCACTGATGGACAAGGCTTCCAGGAGAAATAATGCACAAGTTTGAGTTCTTAAAGATCCATCTATCTATCTATAGCTCTGATACATACACTCCTTCCAGGAACTCCCCCAAGGGGGTGGCCATGGCAGAAGTGTCTCCAGTTCTCCCTGTTTTCAGCACTCCCTTTTAGCTTTTGGAGTGAACAATCTCGGTAATTGTTACATGTGCAAGGCATAGCTAAGACACTGCACCATCAGTTTTTGTCTCAATTCTTTTAGAGTTAATCACAATTACACACTAGTTTCTGAATTCAACCGTAATACGAATTTATTGCTCTTTGGGTGGATGATCTCCTCAGTGATAGAAAAGTGAGGAAGGCGAGTAACACAGCAAAGGAGAGACACATCAGCCTGGCGCAGCTGGAAGACCGTTCCATTGGTAATGGGACGTGACAACAACTGGTCACAAACTAACCCCCAGGACTGAACTCCACGGTGCTCCTTATCATTCTGTAAAGGAAGTAAATTACAGTTCAAAGGACCTGAATCAATATCTACAATTAAATAATAAGTTATCTCTTGCTACCATTGGTGAAGGTATGACAATAAAGATATTCTAAAAATGTAACAAATGCAATGGAAAATGTAATGGATATGTGCACAGGCACCTTGCATTTTACATGTTCAGACAAAGTGTCTATTATAGATACCGGCATTATTATTATTATTATGACAACAAAGATGATGAATGGATTGATTAGAAAAACCATACATAAACTTCTTAACCAAACCAACCTGCAAAAGAGGAGCAGCAACTAGATACTTCTCAAGGAAGGCACGTGGACTCATATCATGAGACAGACAGAGTGCCAGGTGTGAGAGGATTGACTCCATGGTGTGGCGAGGCTGTTGTCGGGTCACACGCAAATACTTCTGCAGTGCTCTTGCCAATGATGGAAAGATGGACTGGGCTGCCTCCTGGGGATCCATTGGGGCACTTGGACCTGTCATGGGAAGTACCAAGTCAGAAATGTACAGAGTTTTCATTATGGTTTAAAACCTGTAGAGATGCTTAACCTAATGTGAGCTCCATACTTACTATTGTCAGTGGTATTGAATTTTAAAAACACTTATTTGAGTTGTATCCACAAACTAATCACGAACAGAGATATAAAATACCTTGTTCATCATGCATGCGCTTGATATGAGTGAAAGCCTCCTCAGCAGCAGTGATAAGTCTGGCTCGCCTCTTCTTGACTCGCCTATCATATTCATGTTCCTCATAGAAACGCTCATTGTGTGCCGAGTCTCTCCGACGGGCACTGGCTGTCAGTACTGCTCTTGTATGGCCCTGGAGGTCAGAGAAAGGTACAGCATTTGTATGATATGGTATAATATTAACTAACAAAACAGCATGTGGGAGTTCTTTGGGTGTTCAAAGTCCGTGTGACAATTCTAATGATGTTAACCCATGATTAAGTTAACTTTTATTGAGGTTATTCTCATATCCAGACCCTGCTGGAAATATGAGAAAGAAGCATGAACATATATTTCACAGGAAACTTACCTCAACATTTTCCTCATTGCCGTCCACATCATAGTACTTGAAGGAAGATCCATTAGGGGCCTGTTTCTTCTTAGAGGGTGGTCTGTCCAGGTAAGGATTGTATATGGTGAAGTCTTGGTAATACTTCTCCAATACCGACGCTGCTGCTCGCTGCACACTCAATTGACCCATGTTGTACCATCTATGGATAACATAGTAGTGGTTAACTCTTTGTTTTAACAACTTTCCTGCCTATTGCAATACAACCTTTACCATCCATATCTATGGTACCAATGCTAAAACTATTTCCATTACCACTAGTACAGTATCTACCAATGCCTGTAAGGGTACATCTCTAAGTTAAAAAAAAAAAAAAAATTATAACCTAAGAAAATCTCTCTCTCTCTCTCACCTGCTCTCCCCATCTGGTGACCTGAGGACTTTGACCGTGTACTGTGGTGTGAGATGTCGCAACTCCAGCAGGATGACAGCCAGATAGTGAATGAAGAGTAAGGCATCCACTAGACTCACCGCAAATGACACAATTGAACGGTATCGTACCTGTACAAGAAAATGAATGGTAGTATAAAATAGAAAATGAGACATTCATAAGATAGGATACCCTATTGGAAAACTATATGCTTTATATATGCAGAGGTGCTAGGTAATCCTTGTAATGAAAAATTGATCTATGCTCAGACAAGTTTTTCCAAGTCAATAACAGGTAAGAGAGAATACACAGTCTTACATTTGTCTAGTGGAGAAGAAAGAGGGATGGAGTTGGAGAGAGACATCACAGGTGAGTTGTAGAGGGAAAGAAAAGCAGGAAAAGGTACAGTTATCCATAATTTCTTTCTATATAAATGAAAACATAAAAGGACTGATGGAATTATGTATCTGTAATGGTAAAATAACAATAATACACTTTATTAGTAATTAGTGGTGTTTCTCATTTCTGTACAACTTTTTCATTTATCAACTGCTGGTGACATTAAAATATTCCTGTGAGTGGTGCATGCTGTTTGACTATATACTCTATAACTTGTGTACAAAACACTCACCTGGTCTCTGGTCTCCAGGATACGCACAACATAGAACAACCAGTAGGAAAAGGTGAAGACAAATATCAGCATTGTCACCAGTGCTCGGAAAATGAATATGCGTGGCATGGTGGCCTTGGGCTGCCTGTAATCATAAGGGTATACAACAAATTAATAAAACAACTATAATAAAGAAATATATATATATATTATTTTCAACAAGTTCTCACAGAGACAGAATGAAAAATTTAAGTACTGTAATGGACCTATTATACTATACAGTACTAATATATGTGAAAACATAAAAACATATTAATAATTTACAGATATATATGCTTCACTATTTTTGCTACTTTCCTCTTACAAACCTCAGTCCCCTCACTATTACCAATTTCCATCCCTGACTCTGGAATTTCCCCACTCCTTACAAAGAGAGAAATGGGATACTGATGATAATGACAACCACCATATAGTACATTCCTTCTTCAACTTCAAGTTCCAGTCCTCACCTAAAGAAAAGTGCCCATGATCCAAGTAGTAGTATGAGCAACTTGAACGAGAATGAAATGAGAAGACCATCACACTCAGAGTCACAGTGTAGGTGGTCTGGCTTCAACTGTACCACATCCAGTCGAGGTAGAAGCACCATTGCCACGGGACTGTAAGAGAAATCGTCATAATGAAGGATTGCAGAATTATTGTCATTCATTTATTGTCACCCCAATTAATGTTGAACTGATACTCAAACTCTACAAAAAAACTCCTTGGTCTATCTTTTTTTTGAGAACTATACAAACAAAGTACTGTATAAAGGTATACCATACCTGAGGAAGGCAAAGAGAGCAACAAGAGCACAGAGAGCAGAGCCAGCATAGCGCTGACAAGTGAAGGTCACGCCTCGCTCCTGGTCACGTCCTATAATTGTCACATCCTGATGGGTGGCCAATGAATTAAGAGTGAATAGATGTCGGGTAATGGCACCAAAACTTCATTGGTGATATTCTTCCAAATACAATCAATATATAAAATGGTGGACTGAAGAAACAAAAACATAAAAATTATACTGTATACAGTATACCAGAACTAGCAATTGTATACGATACTTAATTAACTCCTATCTAAAGTACTGTATAAAGAAGATGTAGAACTTACCTGAAACGACTCAGAGCGAACTGATGTGTTGCCAGTGATAGCAGTGGTGTTGTCCCCCCAATTATCATCTTGGGGAAGTATCTGTACCTCGATCACCTCCCCCCCCATCCCACCGTCACCACCTGCACCCGCCGTCATCTCACTGACCCGCCTAAAACACAACCACACACAAGTTATACACTGGTTCTGGTGTGAAATATATAATACACAAAATGTAGTACTGAACTATGTTACCATATATAAATAACACTATAATCCAAGGGTACACTACAAACTATATATAAATGAGAACTTAACAATAGATATTATGCATTAACTTATGTTTATACACCGGTTTATAATTAGTTATGCTAATACAGTACAGTACAGTATATGGGCCCAGTGGGGCTGACTTTATTCTCTGTGAATATTAGTTATCCCCCACAGGGCTAGAATAAAGATTGTTGTAGGATCTGGTCACTTTCTAGTGGATTTGATGAGATCTGCCCACATGGATTAAAAATCCACGTGAGGTGTACTGCAACCGGAGGCCTTTTTTTTTTTTTTTTTTTTTTTTTTTTTTTTTTTTTTTTTTTTCCACTGCTGTGTGGACCGCCAGCACAAGGGGGTGCATTTCCCTTTGCATGCAGCAGTGTAAACTCCCTCCCTCTTATGGTCCCTTCAGGGCTGGTCTCATGGAAGGTACGGCCCCACTTGTAGCTCTTGTGGTAACGTGGACTTGGGCCCACAGCACTGGCTGTGGGATCAAAGCCTTCCCCCCAATCTCCCTGGCGGTCGGAGGCCCCCAGACTCCCTGGTCCAGTAAGTTCTGGTCCCATTTCCTTGGGATGTGCTTCGGTAGCCCAGGCATATAGGGCCAGCCCCTCCTTTATTTTAATTTGTTTTTTCACTGCGACCAGAGTGTACCAGGGGTCTGTGGGGCAGGAGGCCATTCTGCCCCGGGAGAACATCAACAACAACAACAGTACTGTATAATGTAGCATTTATACACTTTTGCCACACTAACCGTCCTCTCTTGTGTAGTGGTCGAGCATTGACGTTCCTGAGTGATACAAGTGAGTGTTTGTGGTGTGGTTGTGGGTAGAACTGTGGCTGGTGGTAGTGATGTCGCTGGAGTGAGGCGTAAACACTGCCACCGTCTGTGTACCCAGACACCACCGAGTCTTGGTCAGGTGTCCAGGCGCCGGCGGAGGGACCGTAGGAGGTGCCGGCGCCGGTGTTGGGGAAGGACATAGAAACCCGGTCCCGCCTGAGGAGTGGAGTGGTGGTCTGCTGGGGGTGCTGGCATATAGGTACCGCCCGCCCGCCACTGCTCACACTTGCACGGTAGCGCACCTGGACAATATATATAGTATTATACATCTTGATATAGACAGTATAGCCTCTCTACCGGTAATTTATGTGTAATACCATTTATCTCTGTAGATTATGAAGGGTCTCCAAATTATGAGCTGAACATAACTACAATAGATAAACCAAAAATATGACAACACAAGAAACAGCCTATTTGTTGGTACCGTACAATAAAAAGAAATCCATATTGACATCTAAGTAAGTTAGAAATAAGTAAAATCATGCAAATTCAAATGTCAGAGCCAATGATATGCTATACACAGGATCAATGAGAGAAATATTTTTGAACACATCACTATCTAGCAATGGTTGAAATAACCCTTCATGGACTGTAACCCCAACTGAGTGAACCAGTTTCTGTCATAACTGGTGATGGTATAAAAAGAAAAAGACTCATTAGGAACTTTAAATAAGGATATGTTATGTTTGTCCTTTATATTTAGTTATTAGACTCCTTTCTATAAACACTATCTGGGGAAATAGGGGCTGAGAACACACAAAATCCACCATTTGCAATACAATATACAGGTACAACAATATTGTTAAATAAGAAAGTAGACACCCATTGAAAAAGAGGGAAATGGAGTATTGATGATGTGTAACTGAATTGAATAGCCAACGTGCGGGTGTGAGAAGAATGGCTGAATGTCTCCACTACCTTCAACACCACAGTATATTTGAGTACGGTACATATGACAAAAATATAGGCTTAAGGGGGTAATTCACTTTATTACATTGGAGTGCCATGATTCCTCCAAAGTATGCCAAGAAACAGGACCAGATGAACAAAAATAATGGTGTTCTGTTGCTTGGAATAGTTTGGAGGAATCAGTTGCTCCGGATTTACCAACACTGTACTTCCCTCTTAAAAAAATACATGATAATACATACCTTGACACCCTGGCTTTCAACCCCTGTTCCTTCTGCCTCTGATCCTCACTTACACACTCGAAGTAATTTCTTTCTTCAGTTTTCTCAGTTTATTTAATTATTTAACACAGGTAGGCTAAATGTCATCGATGTAGCACGAATATAGTTTATCACTTCAGGTTTATTATTTATGGTTTATATGTGTGTGTATTTGTTAATAACTGTCAATATTGTAACTTATAACTTTTTTTTCAACGGACTTCAATTCATCAAATTCTTGTAGTCACAGTAGTGTCAAATAGTTTCGTAATTCGTATTATTATAATTTTAACAGCTTAACAATTTTCAGGTATATTTTTCTTAAGATAGGTTCATTCGTAGTCGTATCGAAAATATGTTCTCGCAATTCGTATATTTTTAGTAGATCCACAAAACCTCTAAATTCCTCCTAATAAATGGACAATTCGAAGTGGCATCAAAAGAGTCGCTCCGTTGGTGGTGGAAGGAGTGTGGTCGTGTGGAGTGGGGTGGTATTGACGAGGTGGTGGTGGTGGTATGGTGTATGATGGAGTGGTGGATTACGTGTGTGTCTGGCTCCTGCTGCTGCCTCCTCCTGCTCCCACGCTCACCTGAAACATGCATCACACTATATATAAGAACACACACGAAAAATTTACAATATATATATACTCGGAATGGTTGTCTTAAACTTTACACCTGTTGGTTTCTGTCACTACGTAATAAGCATAACAATTATTTGGTGATACAATAATTCAATTTTACTTTAATATATTTTGTCTTTGTTGTCTTTAAGGGGGAAATGCAATGTTGGTAAATCTGGAGCAAATGATTCCTCCAAACTATTCCAAGCAACAGCAGATCACCATAGTTTTTGTTCATCTGGTCCTGTTTCCTCGCATACTTTGGAGGAATCAAGACGCTCCAATGAAACAAAAGTGAATTACCCCCTTAAAGTTATGCCACCCAGCTAATCTCAATCAGTGGGACCTTGCAGAAATAAATTAACCTACTATAAAGGAATATACAAGGACTGCCTGGAAAGAATACTGATAAACGGCATAATGATAAAAGCGGTGTATGAAGGGTTTGGGTAACAGTATACACATTAAATTATATATATATAAAAAAAAATAGCCAAGGGTATCTTTTTCTGTTTGGGATTTTTGAGATTTTTGTCTTTTTTTATTTTAATATTGTACCATATATTATGTCGATCAATCTTCCTCTTCCATTCTTCTTACGTCAAACTTTTCAATTCATATCAATCTATATTTTTTTATCACACTCTAGATCCTTCCACCCCATCTCCCACATTGATTTACTGGCCCTCTATCTTCCAAATTGCCTCTCTCTCTCTCTCTCATATAGGCTACTTAAATGAATAATTATAACTACTAATAACTACTAATTTTTTAAGGTTGTATATTTGAGAGACAAACAGACAAACAGGTAGACAGATAATGGCAGAGAGGGAAGAAAAAAGATGCACAGAGAATAAAAGTCTTACCAATCTTTCCTCCCTTCTATTCCCTTCTCTCACTCGCTCTCCCTACCCCCTACCCCTCCCCCCGGTCTGATACAATACCCCCTCCCTCTCCCCCTCCCTTCCTGTGTGCCGCGGGCCAAACTTTCTCTCTTTTTTCTATTCACTGATCTTTATTTTCTGCTGGCTTATTGCTCTCTCTCTCTCTCTCTCTCATCATAATATATACTCATCCTTCTACATCTATTCCTCTTTCTATTCCCTATCCGTCTATCTCCTTCCCAATGCTTCCTTTCTTCTTTTCCTTCCCTCCATCCAATTCTCTCTTCCTCCCCTTACCCTTTCCTACCCTCTCACTTCACTCAGTCTTTGTTGTTCGCCTCCCTCCTCCACTCAATTTTCCCTCCCTTCTCTTTCTTCCCTTCCCTTCACCTCTCCCCCTCATACTAAACGTGGGTTCAATGGGTTACAAAGTGAACAGCTTACCTTTGACTCCCTCCCTACCTACCTGCCTACCTGTTCTCTCTCTCTCTCTCTCTCTCTCTCTCTCTCTCTCTCTCTCTCTCTCTCTCTCTCTTTCTCTTTCTCTCTCTCTCTCTCTCTCTCTCTCTCTCTCTCTCTCTCTCTCCTTCCGTCCCCTCCGGCTCTATGCTAGACAATGCAGACAGTGCCACCTCACAAGGGGGCGCCCCGTTCGTAAGTTCGACAACACACTGCCCCAACACACCACAATCACCCACTTCTACAACAACCTTTTAAGACCTGCATCACCAGACTCAATTAGGATGATTTTTAATGTATAACAGCGGGGGGATACAGTTATTATTGATCAGGAGACGTGGGGGTCGCAAAGCCTACCTATACTTTCTTCCTCCCTCTGCAACTCGACCCCTTCCATCGAACCTGAACGCCATTTGATACTGTATAACCTAACCTAACCTAACCTAACCTAACCCAACCCAACCCAACCCAACCTAACCTAACCTAACCAGCCTAACCTAACCTAACCCAACCCAACCTAACCTAACCTAACCTAATCTAACCTAACCTAACCTAACCCAACCTAACCTAATCTAACCTAACCCAACCTAGCCAGCCTAATCTAACTTGTGTGGCTGTTTTATTTTTTGTTTTGTCTTTGTACTCTTGTCTGTTTGTTTGTCTGTCCGTTTCACAGTTCTTATTCCTTTGCTTGTGTACTTTGTGTGTCTATGTGTCAGCCTTAATAATATCAAAGCAGTATACATGTTGGGGTTAGAGATAATGCAGGCACCTGGCACCCACCTGACTGGTTTCAGAGCCAAGCAGTCTAGCAATATAATCTCTCTCTCTCTCTCTCTCTCTCTCTCTCTCTCTCTCTCTCTCTCTCTCTCTCTCTCTCTCTCTCTCTGTGTGTGTGTGTTGTGTGTGTGTGTGTGTGTAAAGAGACAGAGTAAAGTCAGCAGCTAAATTAGACAGAAATTTAATCAGGGAACACATACACACACACACACACACAGAGAGAGAGAGAGAGAGAGAGAGAGAGAGAGAGAGAGAGAGAGAGAGAGAGAGAGAGAGAGAGAGAGAGAGAGAGAGAGAGAGAGAGAAGATATACAGTATGCCAAGAGCCACGCTGTCTCACTCAACCACTTGGCTCCCCTTCGTACCTCCCTTCTCACCTCCTACTTCTCTCCCTTCCTCTTCTATCTTTACTTCCCTTCCTTTCTACTTTCCTTCCCTACTCCTCCTCCCCCTCCTCCTCACCTCCCACTTCTCTCCCTTCCTTCCCTACTCCTCCCCCTCCTCGCCTGCCACTTCTCTCCCTTCCTCTTCTATCTTTACTTCCCTTCCTTTCTACTTTCCTTCGCTACTCCTCACCTCCTACTACTCTCCCTTCCTCCTCTCTCTTCCTTTCTACTTTCCTTCCCTACTCCTCCCCCTCCTCGCCTGCCACTTCTCTCCCTTCTTCCTACTCTTCCCTTCCTTCCCTACTCCTCCTTCTCCTCGTCACCTGCCACTTCTCTCCCTTCCTCCTCTTCCTTTCCTTCCCTACTCCTCCTCCTTCTCCTCGCCTGCCACTTCTCTCCCTTCCTCCTACTCTTCCTACTCTTCCTACTCCTCCTCCTCCTCACCTGCCACTTCTCTCCCTTCCTGCTACTCTTCCTGCTCAATCTTTGCCATCTTACACAGTTCTCTCTCTACCTCCTCTCTTCCTCCATCCCTCTCCCCTCCTCTCCTTACCTGTGTTCCTGTTCTTTTTCTTTTCATTGTGTGGTCCCTTTCTTTCCTTCCCTTACTGTCCTTCGTCTCCTTTATGTACGTACTCTTTAGAACCACCTTTATCCTCTTCACTTCCTACCCCTCCTTCTCTCTCTCTCTCTCTCTCTCTCCTATATCCATGGCTGTACACACAACACACACACACGGTAGCCAGCCAAGCGTTACAGGGTGGGTCAAAAGCTCCCTTGTTTAGACAGAGACAGACAGACAGACGTGACCGACAAAGACAGCAGAGAGAGAGAGAGAGAGAGAGAGAGAGAGAGAGAGGAGAGAGAGAGAGAGAGAGAGAGAGAGAGAGAGAGAGAGAGAGAATACCACGTGAGATTGGTGGAGTGAAAGTAGAGGAAGAAGTAGAGTAAGAGGAGGAGTCGGAGAGAGAGGAGAGGGAGGGTACACGGGAGGCAGCAACATGGAATGCAGTGTGTTGTGAAAGTAAGTGTGTGTGTGTGTGTGTGGTGTGTGTGTGTGTGTGTGTGTGTGTGTGTGTGTGTGTGTGTGTGTGTGTGTAGCAGGAAAGAAGGCATGAAAAAGAAAATGAGCCGAGAAGAAAGGGAATGAATATAAAAGGGAATGAAAGTGGAATTGAATGAAAGAATGAAGATGTGGAAGGAGGGAGGATAAGAAGGAAGATTCAAGATAAAATACGAAGGGATGGAGAGAAATAAAGAAAGGAGGAAGGAAGGAAAAGAAAAAATATACACTAGGTCCTAACTGAATAAATAAATAAATGAATGAATGAATGAATGAAATGCGTAACGTGACAGAGACAGATCCGGAAGGAGGTAAATAAAGGTAGCGAGCTAATAATAAGTACCGGTAGTTATGTGGAGAGAGAGAGAGAGAGAGAGAGAGAGAGAGAGAGAGAGAGAGAGAGAGGTGAGTCTAATGGAGGGAAGGCATCTCACTCCTCAACCAACCGTGACTGTCTAAGTTCTCACCAAGCTGGCTATGAGAGAGAGAGAGAGAGAGAGAGAGAGAGAGAGAGAGAGAGAGAGAGCTGGTCTCACGGTGAAAACTAGATAATCTGGCGTTAATTCCAATAAATACATAAGTGGCGGCTGTGTTGTAAGCCTATTACTGAGAGAGAGAGAGAGAGAGAGAGAGAGAGAGAGAGAGAGAGAGAGAGAGAGTACGTTTTTGTGCATGCTTCAGAGAGAGAGAGAGAGAGAGAGAGAGAGAGAGAGAGAGAACGTTTTTGTGCCTGCGTCAGAGAGAAATAATGAGCAGCGACACATAAATTGAAGGGCGACTAAAAAAATGCGTTTGTAAGGTGTCAGACAAATGAGCGAGTTGGCAGATGACATAACTCTTTCAATGGATAATTAGTAACCCAACTGTCACCCTGAACATCCCTCAACACCGAGTGACAATAAGGGCTGGGTTGGACTGACTAATGAGACGAGAGGTGTGTACAAATGAGAGGCTGAGATGGAAATAACACACGAGAGGAACTATAGCCTATGTTGTTGATTGTAGGAAAGATATGGAAGATAAAGGAACACGTGGAGAAGAGAGGAATGATGTAGGAAAAATAGGGGAAAAGAAACAAGTGATTAACAGAGGAAAAATGCATAGGAGAGACAAAATATGAGATGGTATGATACACGACAGAAGCTATTGTTGTGTACATACATGAAAGATTGAAAAGAAAGAAGAAACACATATGGGACAGATGAATGATGCAAAAGACAGACATGGGGTAAGATGGTATAAGAAACAAGGTAGAATTACAGGACGACAAACTATGATGTCTGTAGTAAAAATATGAAAGAAGAACTTGAGGAAGATAGGAATGGTTGTAAAAGAGAGAAAAGATGGAATTAAAGACGATAAACTATAATGTGTGTAGCAGAGATGTGAAAGAAGAAGAACTTGAAGAAGATAGGAATAATGTAAAAGAGAGACAAGATGGAATTACAGACAACAAACTATGATGAGTGTAGCAAAGATGTGAAAGAAGAAGAACTTGAAGAAGAGAGGCATGATGCAAGGGACAGACATGCATGGGGTAACAGACATTGCAAAAGACTATATTACAACATTCTGACAGTATTAGCAATGATAATGTTATGTTAGTTGTTGTTGTTGTTGTTGTTGTTAGTAGTTCCACATATCTTTTTACAACAGTTATACATACATTACTGAGTAACTCCTCAACTCAAGTGATGTTGTAGGTTAATGAAGATATGAAAAGGTGAAGGAAGTTAGAAAGAAAAGAGAAAAGGTTATGAGCAAATATGAGAAGATGTGTGAAGTAGGTGAGAAAAAGTGAAGGGGGTACAGCAAAATAAGGTATGGTACTGTGTAGGTGAAGATGGGACGAAGTAAGAAAGGGAGTGTGAGGTATAGGCAGGTGTGGGGCGAGGATAGGTGAGAAAAGGTGAAGGAGGTACAGCAAAATAAGGTATGGTTACTGTGTAGGTGAAAGATGGGACGAGGTAGGAAAGGGAGTGAGAGGTATAGGCAGGTGTGGGGCGAGGATAAGAAGGAAGGAAGATGGATGACAGTGCAGGTAGGTAGGACAGCCAACCAACCAGACCAGCCAACCAGGTAGTCCATGTGTTGTCACTGGGAAGCTCCTGAATTACGCTTCAATCCTCTCTCTCATCCTTTCCCTTGCAGCATTTTTCATCTTTTGTTTCGTCTCTCTCTCTCCTCTCTCTCTCTTCTCTCTCTCTGTGTGTGTGTGTGTGTGTGTGTGTGTGGTGTGTGTGTGTGTGTGTGTGTGTGTGTGTGTGTGTGTGTGTGTGCCTGTGTGTGTGTGTGCCTGTGTGTGTGCCTGTGCCTGTGTGTGCCTGTGTGTGTGTGTGTGTGTAAAATTATTCTTTCCTTTAATTCACCGCACCGCACCATGCACATTACATCACCCACACATCACATTACAATTACCCCCACACATCACAACACCTACACAACACTCTTCTATATATTACCACATTACCACTTTCCCACACAACAA
>JAWQEG010004514.1:52500-55429 GCA_033782935.1 Petrolisthes cinctipes | reverse complement strand
TCCTGCTTAAAAGTTTACATCACCTCAATCGACTGCTTAAAAGTATACCTCACCTCAATCGACTCTATAGTATAAAAATAATATATACGACGTTGGACATTCGACCCTATATATTATACAAGAACATCCATGGTGTTGACGACAATGGTGTGGTATATACGATGCATGGCTGTGTCTATGAAAGTATCGTATCTATGCATCACCACCAACACCACGAATAGGAGATATAAGACTTTGAACTCTGATGTAAATAATAATGATAATGATAATGATAATGGTGTTTGTTGTATGTAGTAGTGAGTGAAATTGACCTGACCTGACCTGATCTGATACTTATTCTAACTGACCCTTGCTCTGACCTTAAAGTGTATCATCATCATCACCCTCCCTTCTCTTACACACACACACACACACACACACACACACACACAACACACACACACACACACACACACACACACACACACACACACACACACACACACACACACACACACACACACACACACACACACACATTCTAACCACAAACTTATCATCACTCCCTCCCCCCCCCTTTTTAATCTAATATTATAGTGTACAAAATTAATGTGTATATTGTTGCAGATTCAAAACATTATATATGGACTTATTTACAAAGGGATGGAAGCTGGTAATGTTATGTTATTGTATCGTTTGGTTAGTTAGTTAGTTAGTTATTTTAGTACGTTTGTTTGTTGGTTGTTTCTTTGTTTGTTAGTATGGTTGGTTGTGTGTGTGTTTGTTTATTTTTCTGATTAGTTGTATGATTGGTTGTGTGTGTGTTTGTTTATTTGTGTGATTGGTTGTATGGCTGGTTGTGTGTGTGTTTGTTTATTGTTTGATTGGTTGTATGGCTGGTTATGTGTGTGTTTGTTGATTGGTTGTATGGTTGGTTGTTACTGTGTTTGTTTATTTGTTTGATTGGTTGTAATGGTGTGTTTGTAACGGTGACATGATGAGAGAAGAATACAACCACAGATGACACAGTTTCTCTCACAGCCAACCATCCATCCATCCATCCATCCAGGTGAAGTGATGGTTGAGTGGTCCTCCCCATCCCATACAACATCATTACTACTACTACTATTATTATTCGTACTACTATTACTATTACTACATAACACTATCCCATTCATTACTACTACTACTACTATTACTATTACTACATAACACTATCCCATACACCATTACTACTACTACTACTATTACTACATAACACTATCCCATTCACCACTACCATACAACACCATTACTACTACTACTACTAGTGCTACTATTACTATTACTACATAACACTATCCCATTCACTACTATATACCATACAACACCATTATTACTACTACTATTACTACATAATACTATCCCATTCACAACTACCATACAACACTATTACTACTACTACTACTATTATTCGTACTACTATTACTACATAACACTATCCCATTCACAACTACCATACAACACCATTACTACTACTACTACAACTACTCCTCCTCCTCCTCCTCCTCCTCCTTCCTCCTCCTCCTCTCCTCCTCCTCCTCCTCCTCCTCCTCCTCCCTCCTCCCCCTCCCCCCAGTGGTAATGAATAGCAGAAGCCAGGGAACACACACACACACACACACACACACACACACATGACCCTGTTTATTACACGGATTCACCAAAGCGTGGTTTACACATTTGTTATTCTGATCTTGTTGAGGCTAAATTGAAAAGGGGATGGTGGAGTTGGTTAGGTTAGGAGAGATAGATAGATGTGATGATGCAGTGAGAGGAGGATGAAGGAAGGAAGGAAGGAGGGGTTGGGGAAATGAAGGAGTGAAGAAGGAGTGAAGAGGGAAATGATGCAGAGAGGGGAATAGATGTGATAATGCAGTGAGAGGAGGATGAAGGAGGGGTTGGGGAAGGAAGGAAGGAAGGAAGGAGGGGTTGGGGAATAGGGGAAATGAGGGAGTGAGGGGAGGAAGGAAGGAAGGAAGGAAGGAGGGGTTGGGGAATAGGGGAAATGATGGAGTGAGGGGTTGGGGAATAGGGGGAAATGAGGGAGTGAGAGGAGGATTGGGGAGTAGGGATAATGAGGGAGTGATGGAAGGAGGAAGGAGGATTGGGGTAAGAGGGAAATGAGGGAGTGAGGGGAATAGGGAAAATAAGAGGGTGGGGAAGGAAGGAAGGATTGGGGAATGAGGGAGTGAGGGGAGGGAGGAGGGGTTGGGGAATAGAGTGAATGAGGGGGTGAGGGGAGGAAGGAGGGGTTGGGGAATAGGGATAATGAGGGAGTGAGTGGAGGAGGAAGAATAGGGGAATGAGGGAAATTAGGGATTATTGGGGATATGAGGAATTTGGATAAGAGAAAATGAGGGATTGGGGATGTGAGTGTCAAAATGATAAAAAAAAAAAAAAAAATTAACTGGTAAAATTATGACCTGCAGATTTTAGTAAATGTAATAATAATAATAATAATAATAATAATAATAATAATAATAATAAAAATAATAATAATAATGATGATAAATGTAATAATAATAAAAAATAATAATAATAATGATGGTGATAAATGTAATAATAATAAAAATAATAATAATAATATTAACGATGATGGTAATAATAATAATAATAATAATAATAATAATAATAATGATACATGTAATAATAATAAAAATAATAATAATAATAGTAACGATGATGGTGATAAATATAATAGTAATAATAATAATAATAACGACGATGATAAATGTAATAATAACAACAACAACAACAACAACAATAATAATAATAATGATGGTAATAATAAAAATATAATAATAATAATAATAATAATAATACAGTGAGTGTTACAAATCTATAATCAGTGTTCATAATTCGTTCGAGATGCCTGAGGTGAGTGTGGTTTTGTTAAGGAGGGTAATAT
>JAWQEG010004514.1:0-47500 GCA_033782935.1 Petrolisthes cinctipes | reverse complement strand
AAGTCTCTCATCTACCCGTAATTATTTTTCTCATAACATTTCACACCACTCAATCAATTTGTATTTCCCACCATTTCTGCCCATTGTATTATAGTTATAATTACCTCATATTAACGTAACCTCACCTCATTTAAGGTAATAATGCGATTATTAAAGTTAATTAATAATCTGTATGAAGTAATTCTGATTAGTAAACTGAAATTTGATGTAAAATATCTCAAGCAAAGGTCATTTTTAATGTTTTGCCTTGATTATACGATAGAGTGAGTCATTTTCTCAGTTTGTGTTAATATTTGATTGTTGTAGCAATATTTTCACAAGTCACAGACAGTGCTATATTCTTCCTCGGTCGGTAAATTATTGTACAAAATATATTAATCAATAAGCCTTGTTTGTTAGTACAGAGATAAGCAAGAAACACATTAGGATTTGTGGCTAAAACCTTAAGTTACTGCGAATGGAAGTCCAAACGCTGAAACTATCCATTGTAGAATATGTAGGTAAATAACAAAGTATCATTCGGATTAGTCAATATTACAACTTCTTAAATATCTACTACTACTACTACTAATGCTCTTATATGCCATTATGAGTACGATTATTTCAAATGTGTTATATAGCTTTTGGGGTAAATATTGCGATTATCTGCGTCCTGGAATTTCACGCTTTCTGGGAACCGAAATCGCCCGTTTCTTTTCCCTTTTTATTTTGTAGACTGTTTTCTTTTGTGGAAATACGTAAAAAGAAAATAATATTTGTATGTATTTACTTTTGTATGTATTTAATTTTGAAACGGGAGTGTGGCTTTCCTAGCGGGGTCCCGATTTCCCGCTTCTGCATACAGTGTTGCCAGATACAGGGATACTTCCAAGTTTTAGGCTAATTTTGTACACACTTGGGAAATCGTATGAAAAATGTACAATAAATAGCTCAATTGGGTGGGAAATTCAATAATATTAAATTAGAATAATTAAATTTTTAATCACCAGACGAAATAACCAGACCTAACCTAACCTAACCTAGACTGTGGCTACCTTCAGGACCTAACCTAGTGTCCTTCGGGACATTTAAAAATAAATTAGATTCTGTGGATAGGAGCTAAAAGTATCCCGATTGGGTGGGTCAGGCGTAATATACACAACTGCATTTCGTTATTTCACCAAGGGGATCTGGTAACACTGTCAGCCCAACCGCAGTTCGTCCCTCCGCGACAGAAATAAGTTGTATCTTAAAATTGAAATATCTAACAAAGAATACAATTCCACAATATAATTCCACTGAATATTGATAAAGGTAACCAAACCCTACCTAACCCAACCTAACCTAACCTGTAGCTGGCCAGCACAGATACTTGCAATATTAGCCGTTTTTTCAAATGTGTTAGCTTTGGGTTTACAGCATAATAGACGGCATATTCTGCTTTAGTTAATTATATACAGTATCATAGGGAGTTAATAGTGAATCATGTGGTCATTATGTAAAGGTGTTAACCCTTAAACCGCGGGCGACAACATAAGTCGACACCATCAACAAGTGTGGGTGACCTCGGGTGACGACATATATCGACTGCGCAGTTCTAAAATTTGTGCACCCCCTGCCATGCTTGATTTGGCTCACAACAGAGGGTGTGTGTGTCTAGGGTCTCCCCCAAGTCACCCCAGCCACTAGCAGTCAGTGTGGGAAGAGCAGTGAGTGTGTCAGAATGTATTTTCAGTATATATGTATGTAAAAACGATGTTATATTTCATATTATTGTGTTGAAAAATGTGTCTGTCACGTTTTATAATGAAATTTGAGTGTGAAAATGTACTGAGATGTGTGAATATAGTGTAAAAGTGATTATGGAGTTGCAATCATTCTGAACTGGCTACCCATCCTACAAATGTCACTTTAGTCTTCACAAGTACATCAGGAGACAGCTAAAGGTTTGTACTTCAATATCCTGTATCATTCATTTATGTAGTGTGAGTGGTTTACAAGCTATTAGCCGTCAAATGTGTTGTTTACGCCATGAGCGTGATGCTGGAAAAAGGCCTGGACGAGAGATTGGCCACGCTCGATAAACCCGCAATTTGTTATTGTATAACAAACTCAACATTATTACATTAACATTCCTTTAAAGGGAAGGGGTGAGAATGAATTGTTTGGTCGTGATGTAGCGGTGTTAGTGTTGGATTTAAGTTATTGTATAATTAACTACGTTAACTTTTCTTTATAGGAAGGTGACAGTAAAGTGTGTCGTCATGTGTTAACGTTGGAATTACTGTATAACGGACTGCACATCATCACATTAACTTTTCTTTACAGGTAGCGGGTGGTGAGAGTGAATCATGTGGTCGTGATGTAGAGGTGTGGTGGCAGTGGGATGCGTGTGAGGGATTGGGATGGGCTCATGAGACAAGGTTTAAGGCTGTCCTACTCCTGGATAGACTACTCCTGCGTGTTAAGGTTCCTCCACGTTACCTTCACGCTGTCGCCGCCGCCACTGTCTTCCTCGCTGCCAAGATACACGAGGAAGATGAGGTAAGAGTTAATACACTAACACAGTAATGCCTGGTTTTGTAGTGTTGATTGGTGTTAATGGGTGTGTATTGTACTGTTTGTTTGTAATGAATCAATGTACAGTAAAACCCTCTTTGTACATTACACACTCATAAACCCAGTGGTGGATAATGAGGGTTTACTGTACACGGATTTATCAATAATGGTATAATACACACACACACATACACACACATAACAACAACAGTGCAAAACGAAGCATTACTATGTGTTCCTCATTGTGTTACCCAATTAAGGAGGTGAGGTGGTTCAAGTTGCATCAGCTTTGGGAATAGGGTATATCTAGCCAAGGAAATGGATGAATACTCTGGATGACTGTGTTGTGGAGTCATAGTATTCATTCTGTTGGTGGGTGGAGACAGTCATTATATTTCCCGCAACTCATTTCCAACTCTTGTAAGTCCAGTACACCAATATTAATAAGGTGAAGGCTAAGAAAATAATATCCATAGCTTCTTCAGAATTATTAGTACAATACTTTACATGCAGTCAGAGTTGTAATACTGTGGTAATTGCTGTACTGTACTAGACAATCAGCTCACTTCACCAACCAGATTGTCCAGTATTCAATCAGCTTACTTCACCAACTAGTTTGTCCAGTATTCAAAAAGGTGCTCGGATCTGGGTTTCCTTTGTTCATGCATTGTTCTGGGATATGTGTGGACCTCCGTGCCAAACTTTCACCTAGACGAATAGGGTCACTGCCTTCTTTTGGATTATATAGTGCTTGTCACCCTCCTCTCTATCATTCATCCACCACTCACTCCGCAGAAAGTTCCGGCGACAGTGGAGGTGGTGGAGCGGAGTGGAATGAGGTGTACATGGAGGGAATTGCTGAGGATGGAACGTGTGTGTTTGGACAAGTTGGCCTGGCATCTACCTTCCACCTCCACCCTTGATGTACTCCAGGTCCTCCACGCCCTTGCCATCACCACCGCTCCAAGGCACGCACATCTCACCAGGTCTGTCCGTCTGTCTGTCTGTCTTATACACTACGTCTCTGCATTGGAGCTTATAATGTAACCTATTAATATGTAATGTAACCTATCCTATCCTAATGTAACCTAACCTATCCTAATGTAACCTAACCTATCCTAATGTAACCTAACCAATCCTAATGTAACGTAACCTATCCTAATGTAACCTAACCTATCCTAATGTAACCTAACCTATCCTAATGTAACCTAACCAATCCTAATGTAACCTAACCAATCCTAATGTAGCCTAACCAATCCTAATGTAACCTATCCTAATGTAACCTATCCTAATGTAACCTACCCAATCCTAATGTAGCCTAACCAATCCTAATGTAGCCTAACCAATCCTAATGTAACCTAATGTAGCCTAACCAATCCTAATGTAGCCTAACCTATCCTAATGTCGCCTAATCTATTGTAATGTAACCTAACCCAACCAAAGCTAACCTAACCCAGTGTATCCAAACCCAACCTAACCTATCCTAACTTGCAGAAATGGGTCCCCCTCTCGTCAATTGGCCCAACTCACCGGTCAGCTGTGGTGTGTTGTGGCCAGCGGACGGAGCGGACGGATGCGGCCTTCACTCACGTCCCTGGCCCTCCTCTCCCTCGAACTAGACCAGGCAGCCATACCAGAACCAGGACTGGTATTGTGGCTCCAGGCTCTCACACAGGTCAGTCAATCACACCACAACAAGATAATTCCAGTCAGATGATCAAACAATCGCATTCCATCAAAAAAATAACAGTCAGAACAAACATTCACACACCAGTCGGAACAAACAATCACACACCATTCAAAAGAAACAATAAAACATCATCAAAATAACAGTTGGAACAATCACACCATCCAAATAACAGTCAGAACAAACAATCACATTCCACCAAGTTCTGTTGTTCTTTCATCTTCAATCAATCTTTACAGGATTGAGTCAAGCTCGTAATGCCCCTTTTTTTTAAACCCAAGTATAATATTTTTATTTAAATTTTAGTGTATGTTTTTGGCACACACCACTTCTTCTGGTATTGCGTTCCATTGATCTATTACTCTATTTGGAAAGCTATATTTCTGTACATCTTTATCTCCTCTTTTTTTTAATTAACCCCTTTACCACGGATGACGACATAAGTTGACACAACCAACAAGTGTGGAGGCCCGCGGGTGACAACATAAGTCGACAGCGCAGTTTTTAAAATATATCTCATGATTTATCTTGTATATTATCATAACAAGTTACTTTTTATGGTAGAATAAAAATTTGAAATTCGGCTCCCAGGTCCCTGCTTTTAAACAGTTCGCTTATTCGTGACGGCTTCGGGAGCATATCTGCGTATGTGTAAACTAGGCTTTATATCTTTCTCCTGCTCTACTAAATTTTCTCCTATTTCATTGGTTTTGCATTTCACTTCTGACATTTCCTCCAATGTTATAACCTTCATATTCAATTCCTTTACTAATTCCTCACTTCTCTTCTTAGCTTCTAGTAGTGCCTCTTTTATTTTAATTACTTCATCCTCCATTTTTTTAACTTCTTATCACCTTGTTTAAATCATCATACTCTAGATTATCACAAAAATCATCCTCCTTTTTCTTCTTCTTTCCCTCTTTTCTTGTCATGTCAAACAAACTCATGTTTGGTGTTTTACTTCCTGTTCATTGACAACCAGCATTTACCATACCGGAATTCGCTGTATCACAGTATAAGCTGTTTTTTCTGGCCTGGCTTGGTATAGTTGCCAGATTCACCTCAGTATTTACACTTTTGTTACTTTATAATCATTGCACTTTTTCACTCATTATTTTCTTTTACTGATATGTGATCAATTTAATTAAACACAAGCTTGACTCAAATCCATAACTAAATAAATAGATAGTGATGACTTCTGCTGGAGCTGGTGAGACATATTTACCTTCCTTGATGTCTACTGTGTGTATGTGTGTCCCACCAGGTTCTTTCATTTTCAAATCATTCTGTGACAGGTGAGTGATGAGGAGTTGGCAGAAGGTCGGACACTTGTACAGGAGTTACTTGAGGAAGTGTCCTTTCGCTCGGCGACCACACCGCTCACCCTCGACCAGCCGCCCACCCCTCATACCCTGCCTTACCCGCCTGTACGCCCCAACAAACGCAAGGTGGCTCAGTCCCTGCAGAACGAGGATGACGTGTACACTGATATAAAGAAACTCTATGTGTTTGACAAGGTACGTGTGTTGTGTGATGTCAACTTTCGCTTGTGAGTGGGTATATGTATGTGTGTCTTGCTTGTGTGTCTGTATGTATGTGTGTCATGCTTGTGTGTCTGTATGTATGTGTATCTCACTTGTGTATGTGTATGTATGTGTCTCTCACTTGTGTGTCTCGTGCGTGTGTATGTACGCCTCACAAGGCCACAAATATTATTATTTATTCTTCAATTACAGGCAACAACTGGAGCTGCTTACACCTCCAACAGCAGCAGCAGCAGCAGCTATAAAGAGCAACACCACCAGGATGAGTTGGACGACACATACAGTGATATCCGTCACTTGTATTCCTCACCCACACCAGTACCCACACCAACACCTCTCACACCAGTACCCACTACTCCCACATCAGTATCCATACCATCACCAATACCAACACCAACACCAGCAACTCCCACACCACAGCTGGATGATATCCGCCACTTGTACTCCTCACCCACACCTGTACCCACACCCACACCAGTACCCACACCAACACCAGCTTCTCCCACACCAGTAGCCACACCCACAACACACCCAGGCACCACCATACCCAACAAGAGAGGCAGCAACACCTCCAAGAAACGTAAACGGAAGAAGACCAAACCAACCTTCAAAGCCAAGAACATGAAGAGTTGTTTGAAGCAAGCACTCAAGATACCATGCAAGATTTCACTCATTGCCACAAAGAGGATTTTCGAAGAGGCAGTGGAAGATGAGGAAGAGGAGGTGGAGATGGAAGTGGAGGAAGATGGTGGAGAGATGGATGTGGAGGAGGAGGAAGGTCTGCTGGTGGAGCCCGTTGGTTTGCTCAAGTCTCCAGTCTTCTCACCAACGAGTCCAGAGTTCCCCGACATAAAACACTTGGTGGTCAAAAAGCAAGGTGAGATTTTGTTACATTTATTTATCTTTATTTATTTATATTTTTTCAGAAGGTGAGAACTAGTGTAAAATCATGTCCAATTTAATTCTAGATATAAGTACCAGTCCTGAGCATATAATTGCCTCTGTACTGCTGTGCATCAATAATTTAAACCATGTAATATACCAACTTTTGTACTCAGTCCTTTTTATACCAAACTCTCCTCAGTAATTCATTATATTACTGTATTTATATTTATTTTTGTCTTATTATATTATATTACAATAATTTTTGGCTCATAATTATTATACAGTACACACAGGCTTACCTGGAGAGTCTGTAAAGAGTAAATTGGTGGGCTACTGATTCCTCCAAACTATATCACAAAACAGATCTCCCATCGACGTCTGTTTCATGGCATAGTTTGGAGGAATCACAGACCTTCCAATTCACCAAAAACAGAATCTCCTCTTAGACTGAATGCAATGTGTTGACTGGGAAACTAAAAAAACATAGGTTTTATTATTATTATTTTTTATTATATAAGGGTAAAGGTAAAGAGGAGAGAGGGGAGTATGTGGTAATCACAGAGGGATATGCCTCCTTAGTGTAGTAGGGAAGGTGTACTGTAGGGTAGTGATCGAGAGAGTCAGAATGAGAACAGAGGAATGGGTGGGTGAGAAGTAGGGTGGGTTTAGGAAGGGAAGAGGGTGTGTTGACCAGATTTTCTCCTTGAAGTGTGTTGTGGAGAAATACCTAGAGAAGGGACAGAATTTGTATGCTGCATTTATGGAGTTGGAGAAGGCTTATGACAAAGTTGATAGAGAAGGTCTGTGGAAAGTACTGAGAATATATATTGGAGTGGTTGGAAAGTTGCTGGAGGCAGTGAAGAGCTTGTATGAGGGTGCAAGAGTGGCAGTCCAGGTGGAAAGTGTGCAGAGTGAGTTCTTTAATTTGAATGTCTGGTTGAAGCAAAGGTGTGTGATGTCCCCATGGTTGTTCAGTGTATATATGGATGGAGGCATGAAGGAAATACAGGGAAGAGCAGTGGATATTGGTGTACCTCTGATAAGGGAAGGGAGTGAGTGGAAGTTGCCTGCTGTTTGCTGATGATACGGTTCTGTTGAGTGACAATAAGTGGGAGTTGCAGGGTTTGGTGAATATGTTTGGAGATATGTTGATAAAGGGAACCTGAAGGTAAATGTGGTGAAGAGCAAAGTTATGGTCTTTGAAAGGGGTGCAGCCACAGGCTGTGAGGTGAGGTTGAATGGTCAGGTTATGAAGAATGTCAGCTCATTTAAGTATTTGGGCAGTGTGATGAGTAAAGATGGGAGTTTAGAGGATGAGGTGCAGTAGAGGATATAACAGGGGAAGAGGGTTGTAGGAATGCTGAAAACAGTGACAAGGAATAGGGGGATGAGTATGGAAGTGAAGAAAACATTACATGATAGTGTGGTAATCCCAACACACGTACGGGACGATGATGGAGAGATATATGTAAAGAGTTAGAAGGATGAAAGTGAGTTACTTGAGAAGTGTGTGTGGAGTAACATGGAGAGATAGACTAACGAATGAAGAAGTACGTGAGAGATGTGGTGTGGATGTGGATGTGCTGGAGAGTGTGAAAAAGAACACCTCGAGGTGGTTCGGTCATGTGGAGCATATGGGGAACGAGAGGTTGGTTAAGAAAGTGTACGAAAGTGAGGTGGAGGGACTTAAGGGAAGAGGCAGACCAAGAGTGAGGTGGAAGGATGGAGTTGAGAGGTATATGAGTGAGAGTGTAGGTAGATAGATTTTGTATTTATTTATATATTTATTTTATTTTATTTTATTTATTTATTTTTTTATTTTTTTTTTATTTTATTTATTTTTTTTTTCAGATATATGTTGGCACCAGCAAGCACAGGAGGTGGCTGAGCAAGTGTACCGACCTCTAACATACGCCCAGGTACTGCGCCTCCACCTCACACCTCTCACCCGAGCCTTGGGGGTGTAGCACTCGTTCACATCACTCTCTGAACGTCACCTCACAACAACTCTAAACTAATCTTTCACATCGTTTAAGGGAATAATACACTTTTGGTACTTTGGAGTGCCTTGATTCCTCCAAAGTATGCCAGGAAACAGGACTAGATTAGCAGTAATAATTGTGGCCTGTTGTTGCTTGGAAAAGAATAGAGAAATCAGTTGCTCCAGATATACCAACACTGTATAACTCCCTTAAAGGTCCGTATGCAAGAACATCTATGGTGTATATGATGGCACTGATGGAAAAACAATACAGCCGTCGTACTACTACCACACCATCGTATACACCATGAATGTTTTTATATATGGCTCAAAGTCCTGCATTACTTATACCACAACTTTCTATTTTGTAATGTCTTTGCTGTTGCTGCTGTCTGTTGGGTTATGTAGTTTTATTTCGTTTTAAATGTCACTTTCTCCCTCATCCTACAAGGTCATGCAGGCCTAGGATGACTTGTCTTCTTTCATCCTCAAATCAATCTTTCTACCATCCTCTGTTGTTTTATATTCATTATTTTCATCTTCCCACTTCAGTTTGTGCACTTTTCATTTAATCACTTCTTTTATTTTTCCCGTAACCAAAATTAATCAATCGGAGTCGTTTATACAGATGGTAGTTTGGAGCTTGGAGTTATATAGGCGTTTGTAAATTTCACACATCTCTTGACTCCAGCAGTTATATAAGTACAATACAGTACACATTTATAAATAGAAAATTATGTAAAAGATGATGAAGATTACCGTAGATTTCCCACAACTATTTTTTTTTTTTTTTATATATACCTCGACCTCTCCAGCGGTTATATAAATACACACTACACATATAAGAAGTGGGAAAAGATGCAAAAAAAAATATAAAAGAGATTACACTACAGTATGTATAAGATTCAGTAATTTTGTTAACAAATTAATAGTATCATCTTCAGTTTCAGTCGTAGTCGTTATGGTTATAAAATCTGTGGAGTCTGAGTCTTGTAACATTTTCACACCAACTCCATAAAAACCCTTTGTGTTACATTGACCAGAGGTGAAGTGGTAGCAACGTTATGTATACAGTACGGTATTTTATAAGAGTAATTTTTCCTGTACTGACTTGGCATCAAATTAATGTTTTATTATTATTATTTTTTTTTTTTTTTTTTTTTTTCTGCATGAAGGTTTTCCCAGTCATGTATTACTGTCCCCTTTTCTATATGACATACATAGTGTTATATATTTGATAAAGGTATTGCTATGTATTCCAGTGCACTGACTCCAGAAAATAAGAGTGTAATATGTGATTGATTGATTGATGGCTACCTAAAAGAAACATTTAATTAAGTATGGGGAGATTCTTTTGTTGGTGAATGGGAAGGTAAGTAGAATGTACACCTTTACTTTCTGGAGTATTGTACTGTAGTGAGTGTACAGTTGAGCAAGGAGAAAGTGCATTAGAACTATATATGTATATGGAAACATGTGGCAGTTCTTTGTAGTAAGCCCTCGTATCTTTATAAATGAATCACTGGCAACCCAAAGCTAATGTAAGGTGAAACGTGATTGGCTGAACTTTGAGTGGTGGTGAAGATGTTGCCTTATACAGCCATATTTCTCTTGCACTTTCTATTTACTCAACTGTATATAATTCGGTAGATAATAGTAGTAGTAGTAGTAGTATAGACCTATCTTAGTATTATTATGTGGAGAAGTTACTGTCAGTCTGTCTGTCACCTCATGTTAGATTCTTCAGCAAGAGAACTCATTTGTATCACAGAACAAACCCAACATGTCTTGTGTTTTGATGCTATAACACACTTGGTCATTTTCAACTCTTATACATTCCTCACATAATAATCTTCACAATTCCTTGTTTAGATATACTGTACTGTAATCATGACACGACCAGATGCAGATTTTGAGATACAATTGTGATTCCACTCTAGACACTGTGGATTCTGGTATTAAGGGAGTAAATACACTTTTGGTACAATTGCCTCCACTTACAGCTATTACAGGAGAAGGGAAATGACAATACTGACTGTACCAGTTACAAGTGTAGGCAACTGTAAAATGGAGCACCTTGATTCCTCCAAAGTATGCCAGGAGATAGGACCAGATTAATAGAAATAATAGTGGCCTATTTATTGGAATAGTTTGGAGGAATCATTTGCTACAGATTTACCAACACTGTACTATTCCCTTAATATTCACATCTATCAAACCATACTGTAAAGACGTATTATTATTGAGTGATTGTACACACACCCCCGCATGATACAGAATGATGCGACATAATTGTGAAATACCTGAAATGAGCTTTCGTCACATTGGTATCCCTGTGTCGAGTACAAATATAAGCGGAAAAAGATGTAAATAGAATAAGAGGAGAACAAACAATAGTGAGAAAAGATGTAAAAAGAATAAGGAGAATAAATGTAAAGGAGAATAGATGTAAAAAGAAGAATTAAAGATAGCAGTATACATAAAATTCAGCAATGGGTTGATGGATTGTGTGTGTACATTCATAGATTAAAGAGCAGCACCTTATTTGAATGAAAGAAATGGGGATCAATACACAGAAAGAAACACAATGAATGATGAGAACATTATTACATCATTATAATGGTATGCTACACACTTTCAAAATTGCTATAATTCACTAAACTTACTGTAGGTGCCCTGGAGTGGAGCTTTTGGCCGTATGTAAGACCATCAGTGGTGTTGACGATAGCGTGGTACTGGTACAACGGCTCTTTGACTGTTCATTGCCAAAAGTATGTGATATAAAGACAACAAACAAGTGGTAGTAGCATTTTTATCACTGTGGGACGTTTTTCATCTCTGTCATTATAATTAGATAGTGTTAAAATGGAATGATTATGATGTTCAAATGTACAAATTACTATATAGAGATAGTTTTGCCTCTCCCCGAAGATGAAGCCACAGACACTTGTAGAAGTTAGTGAGTAACTGTATTGTGTTGGAAAGGAAGCAGTAATTGTATTGTGTTGGTAAGGAAGCAGTAATTGTATTGTGTTGGTAAGGAAGCAGTAATTGTATTGTGTTGGTAAGGAAGCAGTAATTGTATTGTGTTGGTAAGGAAGCAGTAATTGTATTGTGTTGGTAAGGAAGCAGTAATTGTATTGTGTTGGTAAGGAAGAAGGAAGTAGTATTATTCCATTGTAGTGTAGTGTAGTAGAAACCAGGCCTGTCAACCCCCTTTCCCTACCAACCAACCCCTTTCCCTCTGTGTATACCTGTGCCCTGAATGTGACAACCCAGCAAATTGTAATGTATAGCAGTGACTTCCTTGTGAAGAGCTGCATTACTAGTATGTGGACCAACTGCGCACACACACTTTCTCAAATCTATATAAGTTAGGTTTTTCTTATGTAGTACTATTAGAGATCATAAAGTAATATATGGTAATGTAATATTATACAATTCTACATGCATTTTGTATACCGGTATCATCTGAGTAGGCTACTCTAGTGTAAGCATTGAGGAGACTATACTTTACTTTTAAGTTCAATTCCTCAGAATATTATTTAGTTTCTTGTGTTGATAAGTAATATTAAAATATTATATTTTATGTTACCATGTGATGGAACTGTATTGTGGTGCTAAGCAGTCGTAAATAATACTGTAGCATTAAAAGAGCATTATAGTGTGTGTGACAATCAAATGAAAACCTGGAGACCATAAACCTTCACCCAGGCTAAGCATCACCCTCCCATAAGGTCATGATACAGTCACAGCCATAATGATTTTTTCCTCAGTTTTAACATTACAAGTTAAAGTTTATTTTTTAAATAATTATTGAAACCTGATCCAGAGTTGGATTTCTCCCTGCCAATGAACAAACCTAAAACCTAAAGGTAACCTTTATGTTGATGGTAATAACTATGTTAATAGTATGATCATGATATGAATGAGAAGAATGATATAGGACTTGTGGAAACTTGAATCCGGTGAAAAGTATGTTATGCTTTAACAAATTAATATACAAGGAGATGGTATTGTACTTATTGTAAAATCACAAATAATTTTTATTTGTAGTTACTGCTGCTATAAGTAGTACTGTATACATAGTTTATATTGTATTACAAAACCTACCTGTTATAGGAGTGTGTATTCTGAAAGTAGTGTATATTCACTGTATTATACACTCTAGGACTAAAGTCATATCCACTGTCACCAGAGAGAAGTACTATACACTTGGCTTGTAGTGCATTATATATGTATTTTCTTTTCATCATTCAGAGTTGCCACAAGAAAGTGTTTTTGTGAATATTTGACAATGCACAATACAATAATGTAAACACAACCTCCACGAACAAGCCATGTGACTATAACTTCTGTTGGTAATAAACACAAACTTTATTCCTACAGTGTAGGACATATATAATATGAAACAATATTGTTTCTTTCAGTGTTGACATGCAGTTTGTAATATTAAGTTTATCTTTACTTTGTGTGAGTGTGCAACAAGTAATATGGCTTTGTAATTTTTTTTTAACTGTGGGAACAATTATGATGCAATTAAGGGACCTGTGATGCTGTCAAGATTTTAAATACAACCAATTTTTTGAGACACCATGAAACACATTACTTCACTGTACTGTATGGATAGTTTGTACTTCCCTATACAGTGTTCCGGCAGAGTCCCTCCAGTTCAATCTTCCAGTCATTTACCCTTACCAGATATAATGTCGGTCGTCCTTCCTGTTCCATTTCTACCTCGGCCAGCCAGGATTCCGTCAGATCTTCTTTCATCCTCAAATCAATCAATCTCTTAAGAGGAATCACTAAAGCACAATTTGCCTACACTATCACAGGTCCCCTAAGTGGATGCTCTCTTGCCGGTAAATTGGAGGGCTACTTTTTACTCCAAACCATTCTACGAAACAGATCCTCTATTTGAAATACTGTGGTCCCCGCGTTTCCTGGCATGGTTTGAAGGAGTTAGTAGCCCTCCAGTTCACCAACAAGAATCTCCCCTCATAAAAAAACAAGAAAAAAAAAGTGATATTTAAATACAGTAGTACAATTATAAGGCCAATTACAGTAAACCCTCACATAATTATTAGCAGTGAAGCCAGAACCAGACTTTTTCCTCAATATCAGTTTCCAGTAAATAATGGCACATTGACTTCTTTCCACTGTTTCCATTCTTATTTCAGTGCCAAATAAATCCTCTTGGCTTGGTATTAGTTCTCATTGAAATAATAATAATAATAGTAAGGGGACAGTTTGGTTTAGTTAAGTTCTGGTGTACTGAAGTTTGGTTTGGCCCTGTTCACACGAGGCGTTTTTTTATCACTCTTTTCAAACTATGAGGGTTTACTGTACATGAAGAAAGGAGTATCATATTTACCATACTGATGTTTTACTACAAATCCTCATAGGTATTGTGTTACCGTGTACTGTTATTTGTAAACAACAGGTCCTGATGGTTATTTCAAATTTTTTTCGCACATTTGTATTTTAATATTCATTTTCTACCATAATAATGTAGTGAGGAAATAAGCTAACCTAACTCTAAGAGATTAACTCGGTCAAAATTAAAGACAAATTAAGTTAAAGGTTATCTCCTCACATTATTATGGACAAATGAATAAAACACTAACATAAAATTCACATCAAAAGAAATGAGAAACCAGAAGGACTGTTTCAAAATAAGTACTAAAATGAGTGTTGATGTAACCTATGTCTGTATAACTTTAGTTCTTTCTTTCCATTTTGCTCAATAGAACAAAGTGAACTCTATATATTATAACCCTCCACCCTCCCCAATGCTAGTCACTGTACAAGCATTTATACTCCTATAACTTTATGTTACAACAGACCCTTGATGTTATATGTATAAATACTAGTTGCCACGACTTCATTTTACGCTCACTCCCTAATTGAAGACCACCAAATATTTTCCCAATCTTTAGTTATTCATTACCATACAGACTTAAGTGATTGCCTAGTACTGGTACTAATACAGTTTGGTACTGTAATAACAAAACAGCTTGCAAAACCATTACAGTAGAGGTCTTCAATGAGTGTAAAATGAAGTAGTAGATACAAGTATTATTATTATTAGTGTTTACACAAGGGGTTTACTGTATCACTGCACCAGGAGCAAGTTCAGTGCAAGTATATTCTTTCAATTCAAAAACTAATACGGATCAGGTTTTGTTGAGTGTCTTTCTGTTATGAGAGTAATTTGATGCAAGGACCTCTGATACACCTGGATCTATTTCCCAGCAAGAAGTTTTTCTTGCATATTACTATTTCATATGCCAGTGTTTCCCTCAGTTTATGTTTTAAGGGAATATAATTACACTTTTGATGGTCAAATTGATGGAGGTTTAATAATTCATTCCAGTTGAGCTATATAAACAGATCCCTTACTCTTAATAATACTGAGGTGGTCTGTGTCTTGGCATAGTCGTGGATTCAATAGCCCTACAATTTGACACCACAAGAGTAATAGTATTTCCTTAAAGCAGTTTATTATTTTTACTTAGTACTTAATATAAGGTCATGAGATAGTGAAAAACAATAATTTCATTGTTGCATAGCAAATATTTTTCATGTATATCAAACTTATGTTGCAATGCACAATCAACTGCAAACATTTCCACCGAATAAGAGTTGATGTTGAACTTGTGATCTCAGATGGAAGACTTTACTGTACGCCTCAAATCCAAGTATGTATAGTATATTCATGGTTTAAGGGGGTATATAGTACAGTGTTGTTGGTGGTCAATCTGGAGCAACTGCTTCCTATAAATTATTCCCAGCGACAGGATACCATTATATTTATTAATTGGTCGTTTCCTGCCATACTTTGAAGGAATTAAGGCACTCCAGTACTCCAAAAGTGTATTACCCCTTTGGCCCTCAGATACAATGGTGAATTTTTAAAATAATGTTGTGAATGAGGAGTGATTTGTTTCTTCTGTTTGATGACAAGTCGTGTAAATAACCTTCAGAAAACAAATCACGTCTCGTTCACAACATTATTCAGATATCACCGACATACAAGAGAGGTTATAGATTAACTTGAGGTATTAGTTATTGATGTGATTCTAACATTTCCACCATATTGTCATCAACAAACTGTGTGTCTGTTTGATGAAGAAGGTTTGTTTAGTTCTTTTTTCACAAGTACAAACCACAAAAATATTGGTAATATGTTACCATTAGCTGTCCTTAATGGGAAGTTCTTTTGAACAAAAATTGGTGAGCATCTGATTCCTCCAAACACCTTAATGTTACTAATAGGGGATCTGTTTTGTGGCATAGTTTGGAGGAATCAGAGACCTTTCAATTCAACAACAAGAGAATCTCACCTTAAGGACCCTGTGATCAGGTAGGAGACTTGGTGGTTGCTTCTAATTCCTCCTGACTATGCCACGAAACAAGCTCTTTCAAGACAGGTGGAGTTTCATGGCAATTATTGAAGGACTCCCTAACCTCCAATTTTCTGACATCATGTGGGTTCCTTAACATAGAAGGCATTATAAGGTTGCATACAGTATACACCACAATATTATACTGTGTAAAGCAGCCATCATCATATAGTCAAGTTTGTTAAAAGGGAGCAGCTCTTGTTGGGGTAGGAGAGGGCTAACGAGTCCTCCAAACTATGCCAAGAAACACACAACCTCAGTATAACTAACAGGTAATCTGTTTCATGGCATATTTTGGAGGATTAGTAGTAACCCTTCAATTTCCCATCACAAGAGTTTCCTCCTAAATAACAAAATGCTAACAAGAACTTTTACAAAGGTCAGTGTTGATTGAAAAGTGTACAGTAAGGCTTTAATATAAGACCAATATTTAATGAACACTTCCCATTTGAATAGAAGCCTGGAAAAAGTTTGTGGTTTCCAGTGAGGGACTATAAACTGAAGTGTTGTATAAAAATATTTGTTATTGTTGTATCAAGGGTTTACTCTAGCCATGTTGACCCAGTCATTACCAAGTGTCTGTTCTGCTTCTACTATACCTATAATTGTTCTTTTAAGATATATAACTTTCTTGCAGTATTACAGTAACTCCCTTGATAAAACACAAATACTTGTATTGATCATTTCTCTTTTAAATTAATCCCTCCTTGAAAGCAACCCAATGTTTTCTCAGACCTCTGTTGTTCATTACCATACAGGTTAAGATATCTACTGGGCCTGTGTTACAAGGCAAGTGTTAAAATTATTGGTATTATATTGAGGATGTACTGTGTCTTCTGTGGATGTTTCCTCTTGACTTCCCAATGTAACACTTTTTTGTCAAATCTTCCCTCGGGAATTGTTTGTCCTGCGTTTACTAATATGGGCTGTATGCAAGAACATTCATGGTGTTGACAATGGCATGGTACCAGTATGGTAACTCCATAGATATACGTACTACAAAGCCATCGTACCTGTACCATGCTATCGTCAACACCACTAATGTTCTTGCATACAGGACTGGAAGATTGGCAAAGTGAGGTGGGAACAAAATAACTGAAGATGACTGTTCCTGTGTCCACATTAACTGAGCATTGTTCTCTGATAACACAGGTAGTACCAAGGTAAACATGTTTGATTTTTGGATATTACTGGTTGGTTGGAAGGTCACTATAACACCCTTGTATCTCAATGTAAATATTCCTATTCATTTATTTATAGCTCAAATGTCACTCACTAGACATAAATTTTGTTCACACCATTTGACTGTGTATTGAATGCAAAACAAAATTATGTTTTCCAAAATGCTGTAAAGTAAAATAGAAAAAATATTACAAGAAGCTTACATATCATAGATTTGAAAATAATTACAGTAAATGTTTTTTATGGTAATGATGAAAGTAATACTGTATTATAATAAAATATTTATTCTTTTTCAGCTAGTTCTCTTGAATATATTCAACAAGTGTTTTCTGATTTTATAATAGGACTTATATAAGTGAGGTACAGAATTATATATATGTTAGGATTTAACACCCAGATGTTGGCAAGCTATATTTTCTTACATTTCATTATCCGTTTGTGATTATATGTTTTCATGTAATCCAAATATGTTATGCTTTATTTGATATGACCAAGTTTGCCATGGATGACATACAGCATAGTACAGTGCTGATATATACTTTTGTTGTATCATATATTACATAACATTAGGATTGCATGATAACTTATGATCACAAACAGATTAAGAAAAATACAAAATAATAGCGTGCCAACATCTGGGTGTTAAATCTTCAAAAATAATTCTGTACCTTACTGATATACGTCCTAATATAAAATCAGAAAATGCTGTTATATTCATAACTTGCTGAACAAGAATAAATGTTTTATTACAATAGTAATACTTTCAGTAGTAAAGCATAAAGCAAATACTGTATATTATTATTACCGGTATGCATTTTGGAAAACGCAATTTAGTTTTGCAATCATTTCACAATCAAATCTTGTGAACAAAATTTATGTATAGTGAGTATGGTAACATTTGAGCTATAAGTAAATGAATAGGAATATTTAGTCGAGTCAGGAAAGTATACATTGAGATACAAGGGTGTTATAGTGACCTTCCTTTCAAACATGTTCACCTTGATTACTACCTGTATTATCTGAGAACAGTACTTAGTAAATATGGGTATAGGATGTTGTATACTAATTAAATATTTCTCCATCCACTGATAACTTGCTAAACACATATTGAGGCTATTGTACACACGTCTTCTAGTGTACCATCACATTATACTGAATGATTTCTTCATATGGAAGAAAAACTTTGTCTTTGAAATATAGACTGATATAATCCACCAATAATGTTTTCTATTATCCTTTATAGACTGTCCCAAATTTGTCTTTGCCCATGTTGCCTAACATTCCTTTTCATTCTAACATTTATAATTTCTTATGGGGTGAAATTAAAATACACATTTTTAAATAAAATAGTAAAACTGTACTCATAAATTCCGACAAAATCTCTCACAAACTACAAAATTATTATTAATTTAAATACATCAAGCAGAATTCCTGTGATTATTTTTTTAACAAGCAATAGTCTTATGTAATGTGTGTTTGAACTTGAGGAAAGACTATATGTTCACTGTGTACATAACAGTGGTATGGGTGTATAGTACTTATCTGCTATGACCAAGAGTTGTTCCTCAGTGGATGACACGGATGGTTGACTTTCCTGTAACGGTGAGGAACTCATCATCCTGCAAGTCCCTCAGTGCGTCCTCAAACATCTCTCTGGTTATCATCTGTAAAACAAACAAAAGGGTTATGATGGTGTACGCTCAAGACTAAAATTGTGGACCATATGCAAGAACATTCATGGTGCACACGATGGTGTGGTACCAGTACGACGACTCTACAGACAAACTGTGGGGTGTTGTTAAATAAATGACTCTATAGACAAACTAAAGGGTGTTTTTAAATAATTGCCCCCACTTGCACAGCATAAATAGAAACAGGTAGAGGCATGTTTTTTTTGCTTTAAAATCTACATCTATATCACTCTTTGTCCACTGGTTAGCATGGCTGTTCCTATTCTGGAAGATTCTGAAAAGAAGCGAAAGCTTGATTTCATCCGTGCAGGGACATACTGTGAGGCTCGTGATGCGGGAGCAGCATTTATCACTCGTTCATGGGTTGCTCTAAGGCTAAAGCAATCCGAGTTTCTCCATGGCCAGCCTGAACACTTGTCTCAGGAATCCAAATACATCATCCTTGATGCTTCAAGGTGCCGGAAGAAAAGTTGCTCAGAAGTTGCTTAAGCCATAGGTGACGAGAATTCTTGACACCAGCAACAAGTGTAAAGGACCAAGGGTGACGAGAATTCTCGACAACGTGCCCCATAATATGTTTGTCTCGGGTGGCAACACTGATTTTGGGCTTGTAGGAAGTAGCCATAGTATGATAGTCCAGCCACCCACCTCCTGCCAGTGTTAAACTAGCAGTGAGGGTGGAAGGATGTATTTCCAGAGCTAAGTTATTCCAGTAATTACCAAATATGTAGGTAAAAATGACCGTAACATTACATTTCATATTGTGTTGAAAAATGTGATTACAACAGGTTTTATAATGAAATTAGAGTGTGAAAATGTACTTAGATATATCAGGAGACAGCTAAAGGTTTGTACTTCAATATCCTGTATCATTTATTTATGTAGTGTGAGTGGTTTACAAGCTATAACTCACCAGATCTGAAGACTCCTTGAGCTCTTGGAAGAGTTTCTGGAAATTGAGTGTGACAACCCTTCCCTTAGCCTGGACCAACTTCCTGAGTGACTGTGCCAACTCCACACGTCGCTTACGTGCCGCCGAACTCAGCCCGGTGGTCAGGATGCTCACATCAATCTTGCCTGACATGGGGTCCGTTGCAGATTGCTTCAGGGCCTCACGATGCAGCCTGTATATGTAAACAATGTATTGGTTAAGGGGATTATTTAATGTGATACAGTTAGTATATTTAAACAATGTCTTGATTATGGGGATTATTTAATGTGAAGTCTGTATAATTATGTAATGTACTGTACTAGGATAGTCTTGTTTAACCCTTAATTCATGGGTGTAGAGAAATTTCGACACCAGCAACAAGTCTGGAGCATCGCGGGTGTAGTATTCATTCATCACTACAGTTTTTAAATCTGCAGTCTCTAACAAGCTAGTTTTTTGATGGCAGGGACCACACCCAGCTACCACCAGTCATTCTTACTCAAACAGTGAGTGTGGAAGGACATATTTTCATCACTCCTCTTTTCCTGAAATTACCATATATGTACCGGTACATAAAAACGACAATGACATTATATTTCATATTGTTGTGTTGAAAAATGTGATTCCGACATGTTTTATAATGAAATTAGAGTGTGAAAATGTACTTAGATATGTAAATATTGTGTAAAAGAAAATATTGAGTTGCAATCATTCTGAACTGGCTACCCATCCTACAAATGTCACTTTAGTCTTCACAAGTACATCAGGAGACAGCTAAAGTTTGTACTTGAATATCCTGTATCACTCATTTATGTAGTTTGAGTGGTTTACAAGCTATTAGCCGTCAAATGTATTGTTTACATAGTGACTGCGAGTGAGGGAGTGAGAGCTGCCACGATAGATAATGCCCGCGGTCTAGTAGTTAAGGGGATTATTTAATGTGGTGCAGTCTATAGGCAAACACTTGTCTTGCTTATTGGAATTAATTAGTGTAGTAGAGTCTGGAATCAGTTCACTTACACCACCCTAAGAGAAAACAATACATAATACACTGACCTCCATGCCTCCTCCACATCAGCCACCTCCACCATGTGTGAGAGACGGACCTTGGCATGAGCCTCGGCCAGTCTGATGAGGGACTCTAGTTGTCGGGGATAGGCAGTCACCTGGCCCCGACCGCTGCCCACCTTCCTCATGTCCACATAGGCAGAGATAAGGCGCTGGGAGGCGTCCTCGGAGAGCTTGGGGTGGACATACTCCCTCGCGTAGGCCAGGTAGTCCCGCAGGATGCCCATGTCCAGGGTCTCCTCCTCAGCCATACTCTCAGATCGGTAGTAGAGAGAGACAAGGTGACGGGCCAAGCGACGGTCATACAGCTCATCCTGAGGGTCCAGGATGAGGAAGATGAGGTCAAAACGAGACAGCAAGGTGTGAGGAAGCTCAATGTTCTCAATGATGGTCTTGTTCTTGTTCCACTGAGATTCGACTGGGTTTGCTGCAGCCAGGACAGAGGTGCGGGCGTTGAGTTGACAGATGATACCAGCCTTGGCAATACTCAGTGTCTGTTGTTCCATCACCTCATGTAACACTGACCTGAAACCAACACAACAAACTTAAGTAAGAGTGCAACTATAGCTTTAACACACATAATAGAGAAAGCAACAACAACAACAACTGGATAATGATAATAAAACATAATAACAGGATGATAATAATATTAATAACAATACAGTACAGTAATAATAATAATGGTGGCGGTGGTGATAATATTTTGTTGTGAAAGACAGTGTTGCTAGCTGAGAGGTAAAGGGAGCAAGCATATAAGAAAAGGAGGGACAGTTTATGAGCTGAAGTGGGGAAAATTTGATGGTAGTGTAACATGTATTGAATTCTTGACGAAACTCACTTGTGGAGTATTTGTCAGTAGTGTAACATGCATTAATTTTGAAACAAAACACATATTAGTATAGTTTGACAGGAATTGAATTTTAAACAAAACTTACCTGGTGGAGTCATTCATCTTGTCAAACTCGTCAATGCAGCAGACGCCGTTGTCAGCCAACACAAGGGCTCCCGTCTGTAGAACCATCTGGCGGGTCTCTGGATCCTTGGTGATGTAGGCGGTGAGACCCACAGCTGATGACCCCTTACCACTGGTGTACTGGGATCGAGGCACCAGATTATACACATACTGCAGCAGCTGGGACTTGGATGTACCTGGGTCTCCACACAATAGGATGTTCACCTCGGATCTGTATAAGTGGAGTAAATATTTGTTTGTCAGTAAATATTCCACACCTCTTTACACAAGAATTTAAGCTTCCACACAGAAGGATGTTCACTTCGGATCAGCATAAGTGGAGTAAATATTTGTTTGTCAGTAAATATTCTACGCCTCTTTACAGTAGGATGTTCACTTCAGATCTGGAAATGTTTAGTGGCCATTTGTCAGAAAATATTCCACACCCCTTTATGGGAGAATTTAGGCTTCTGCACTTCAGATCTGGATAAATGTAGTGGCCTTATGTAAGTAAATATTCTACACCTCTTTACATGAAAATTTAGGCTTCCACACAGTTCAATTCCCACAAGACCATGTCACACTAAAAGTAAAAGTCACAAAACCAGGATTGGGATTTATATTGTCCACAAGTGTTCCAAGATAAATGTTTAGGTGTACAGTACACCCTTGATATATAAAGAATATATTTAGCACATATTACATCCTTTTAACACATGACTCCTGATTTATCATGATGGAGTTCGTTGAACAGGGGCAATAACCAGGAGTCCTTCAGTGGCCTGCATTGCCACAAGTAAACTTTACACATGAAGCACCTAACATCATGAACACAAGGATTAAAACCTTAAACCCAACAATAACCACCAACTAAATCAGTTTCAGAAATTAATTCACACCACTAAAATACTAGCTAACAGTTAACACATTGGTATTCCTAACACACAGGCTCAGTAAATCAATTAGTTAGTATGTATGGTAATGAATAACAGAAGCCTGGGAAAACATATGTTAGTGGTCTTCAATGAGGGACTGAGTGTTAATTGAAGTGGTGGATACAAGACTTCATTTATTGTTTATATATTGAGGGTCTACTGTACAAATCCATAATGCTACCTGAAGTGGCCGCGTCCAGCATTGGTGAAGTCTTTCCGTGTGCCACCAAACAGCTGCAGTAGGATGCCCTTCTTGACATCCTCATTCTCGTAGATGGAGGGAGCGATGGCGCGGGCAAGACGCTCGTACACGTCAGGCTTCCTTGACAACTCCTTCAACAACTCCACTCTCTCCTCGGGGAAGCGTGGGGTCTCTCTGTAAGGTGTTAAGCCAACTATTATCATTACTATTACCGCTAGATATTCAAATACACATTACGCTTCCTTGACAACTCCTTCAGCAACTCCACTCTCTCGGTAGGGAAGTGTGGGGTCTCTCTGCAACATCCACAAGTCGACTACTATTATTATTATCAGGCCATAGGCAAGAACATCCATGGTGTTCACGTTGGTGTGACACTGGTACAATGGCTCCGTTGTTTGTCTATGGAGCCATCGTACTGGTACCACACTATCGTCAACACCATGAAAGTTTTTGCATACAGCCCATTGACTCACCCTTCCTCCTGGCCGTGGAGTCGCTTAGTGTCAACCTTGCGGAAGTGTACAACGTCGATGTGAGTCTTGTAAACACTCTTGAGGTTGCGCATGCGTGGGTTGAGGCGTAGAGGTACGGCACGGTATATCCCAGTAACAGTAACTCGGTCACCAGGCTGCACACCATCAACGAGATCATTGTGGGCATAGATGAGTACTGTGTGTGGAGTCTGGCCAGGGGGCATGTCATCTGAGGGAGCAATAGCATTTGTTGTTTAAGGGGAGATTCTTTTGTTGGTGAATTGGAAGGTCGGTGATGCCTCCAAACTATGCCACGAAACAGAAACCCCTATTAGTACCACTGAGGGCATGCTTCCTGGAATAGTTTGGAGGAATCAGTTGCTCCAGATTTACCAACATTGTATCTCCCCCTTAAGGTAATACTGTATTACTCACTTACCATACTTGGGTCTTGGAAACCTATGACAGTAAGTAAATACAAATAGAGGGATATCAGAATACTGTGTCACTCTCCTACTTGGAAACATTTGACAGTACTGTACATAAAAACAAATAATTAATAAGTTTACATATACATACACACACACACACATACATATACATACACACCTGGGCTCTCCTGCAGTTTGATCATCTGTTTGTCTGAGAACTGTGATCGGTTGTGTATGAGTGTGAAGGTGTGACTTGTGTTGCAGTGTGTACAGACAGTTGGCTCAGCGATGCGGCCACGGTCAATCTCAACGGTGGTGGTGAAGGAACACACGTGGCAACGGAAGAAAGCCTCACGCATCTCAGGGATAATGTTGGATGTACGGATCACCATACCACAGATGGTGATCAATTGGTCAATGTCTGAAAGAAAATATTGTGTGGTCGATCAGTTAACAGATGGTGAGGAGTTGGTCAATGGGCCATATTCAAGAACATTCGTGGTTCGTACGATGGTGTGGTAATGGTACGATGGCTCCATAGAAAAATAATAGAGCCGTCGTACCGGTACCACGCCATCGTCAACACCACATACGTTCTTGCATACATCCCAATGTACTGTAGACCCTCGATATATAATGAAAATAAATACTTGTCCATCCACCACTTCATTTAACATTCAAGCCTTACTTACTGACCGTCTCCCCAACCTTCACACTTTCCAACACAACAACAACAACAACATCTGTCACAGTTCACCTCACCTTCAGGATTGAGGGCACGCATGTTCTTGGTCTTGTCGGCATTGAAGGGACGCACTTGGATCTGATGCTCTAAGATGGTGTCCGGGTAACGTTCAAAGAACATCTCATTAATGGCCATGTCAAATGTTGGGATCACCTGTAAAAATAATACAAGAATAATATTTTAGTATACGCGACAAAAGAACTCAAGTAACAAGAAAAAATATTGGGAGGGCCTGTAAAAATAACACAATAATAATACTTTAGCAGAGTGAACTCAAGTAGAAAGAAGAAATGTTGGGATTACCTATAAATATCATACAAGAATAACTGATAGTGTACGATGATCAAAGAACTTCAATAAATAGAAGAACGTTAGAATCATCATAAAAAACATTATATATAACATACAAGAGTTGATTTTGAGTAGGCATCTCTAATTAAACTGGACATCATTTAGAACCTCAAAAGAAAAAAGAAAAAAAGAAAAAAAAAAGAGAGAGAGAGAGAGAGAGAGAGAGAGAAAGAGAAACAAAAGCTAAGAGAAGTATATAAGTGGTGTACTGTACTGACCTCCTGGGGATAACACACCAGCTGACGGTACAGGTCAGCGTCAAACTGGTGAAGGTGAGAGCAGTTGATGTTCAGGAACGGCTCCTCTAGGGTGTGGATCTGCAGAACACATTAACATATATAAATACATATATATATAAATAGTTTTGATTCTTGTACACACACATATCTATAGTATTAGTATATGTAAACAAGTCTAGTATAATTATGATCTAACCTTCTCTTGTTTCTGTAAGTATAGTGGTTCGTATCTCTATTATTAGTGGACATAAACAAGTCTAGTGTATAATTTAAACTCTTCTAGTTTCTGTAAGTATAGCATTTCCTATCATTCTTATTAGTAAACATAAATAAGCCTAGTATAATCTAACCTCTTCTAGTTTCTGTAAGTATAATGGGTCTTATTCTTATTATTAATAGACTTAAACAAGACTAGTATATGTATATAATCTAACCTCTTCTAATTTCTGTAAGTATAACGGGTCTTATTTTTATTATTAATAGACTTAAACAAGACTAGTATATGTATATAATCTAACCTCTTCTAATTTCTGTAAGTATAACGGGTCTTATTTTTATTATTAATAGACTTAAACAAGACTAGTATATGTATATAATCTAACCTCTTCTAGTTTCTGTAAGTATAGCGGTTCTTCAGCATTCATTCCCTCAAAGCGTTCATCCTCAGCCGCTGCGGTATCAATGAACCTCAGTACAAACGCCTTGAAGCGATCCTTGCAGTCTGCCACCACCACATCCGTACCCCAGATGACCAGTTGGGGTCCCTGTGGTGCCTCAGTCTGTGCCGACCCACCCGGAGCCACTGGTGCACTGCTGCTGCCTGGACCACCACCAGCACCACCAGCACCATCAGGGGCAGACTCACTCGCTGGGTCTGTTGACAAGTTCACCTGAGGAGAAACAATAAAAAAATTACTTCTATCTGCCACTGACAATTCACCTGAGAAGGAATAACAAAGAAAGTACTTCAGTGTACATGTAGCTGACAAATTATCTAAGGAGGTATAACAAGAATATCACTTCATCTTGCCACTGACAATTCAACTGAGGAGCAACTACACAGATATTACTTCTACTTGCAGCTGATAAGAATGTTGCAAAATATTTTACTATAAATGATCATAGCTTTACCATAATCTTCGCTATGTGTCAGTTTCTGCTGAAAAATATCATAATGAATGATTTAACCAAACCAAAGGAGGAACAGCTGAAGAGCCAAAAGGGACTAACATGGGACCAAAGGTGCATCAGAAGTTCAAAACCATTCAATATTTCCCACATCTCCATTACACCCAAACCCTTTAGTAATATCCACTAAAACTACTAATTACCTCCCATTAAAAACTCTTCACTATCACCCACCAAAACCATTTAGTATTCCTCATTCATAGTACAGTATTATCACCCATAGGCCTCATCTCCATTACACCAATAAACTACCAGCATATTGTAATGTATTATCAACCACACTTTCATATAATTATTACACCAACACAGTATAATATCACCCACAATATACCTCCATCACACTGGTTCAAAACACAGCCTCATCCATCCTACCTGTCTGATGCGTCGATCTGAACGAATGTCTGAGCGGTGTCTGATGGGAGTGCCACGGACACCAGAGCGGGGAGTACGTAGGGACGAACCCACACTGCTCGGAGTGCCATAGTTCAGGGGAGAACTTAGGTCCACTTCACTCAGGGCTGAAAAGTATGAGAAAACATTTTGGTGATGTGGTGGGATTTTGGTGTTGAGAATCTAGGTGAACTTCATTCAGAGCTGGAAAGTGTGAGACAACGTATCATATTCCAGTACATTTATGGTGCTGACGATGGTGTGGTACCGGTACGATGGCTCCATAGAAAAACAACAGAGCCACTGTACTCAAAGTAGTACTGTACATTTGGAGAAGGACGTATAGGAGAGTGATAGTTAACTGGAGCAACTTAACAACCAGGGTTGAGATGTGGGGGTGCTAGAGAGGAAAGGAAGGACATTTGGAGGTTTGATTGATATTAGGCGCCACAATGGCGAGGTCATTGAGCCAGAAGAAGTTGATAGAGTGGTGAGACAGCAAGCAGGAAGGAAATAGAAAAGGAGGACAGTTGAAAATGAAAGGGAGTGCCTGGGGCCGTAGGGGCACCAAAACCCTTAAAGTATTGCCCACATCACTACAGGTAATACCCCACTTATGGGTGACATTAGAAGGATGTATAGAAGAGATATAGTTAACTAAAGTGACTTACTAACTAGGGTTGAGGCATGGGGGTGCAGGGGAGGAATGAAGGGACAGTTGGAGAAGGATGTGTAACTGTTAAGGAAGAGAGAGAAAAGGAGGGATAGATGAAGAAGGATGTATAGGAGAGACAGGGAAGGAAGGACAATTGAAGAAAGACGTATAAGAGAGAGACAGCCAAGTAGAGTGACTTACGTACCAGGGTTGAGACGTGGAGGTGCTGGGGAGGTGGCAGGCAGTAGTTCCGAGCCAGGTGATGAGGGTGGTAGAGGGACAAGTTCGCTGGTGTCACTACGTTTGCTGGGTGTAGAACGAGCACTGCGACGGCCGGGTGAAGACATCTTCACTCACTAATTAATGACCTGTGGGGGGAAAGGGGGGTCATGACACCTTTGTCTGTCTGTCTCTAATATACCTGTACAGTACTTGGTATGCATTAAGATAGAAAACCAAGTATACAGACATATGCTTGGTGCACCGAGTTAAGCCCCAGTCACCACATTAATTAATAAGAGAAGTAGGAAGTTCATCCATGAAAGCAAGAATTATGGAAAGTAAAATACAGTACCTAAACAGCAAAATAAGTCCAGAACAAGGAATGAGAAATAGTATGATACTAGTAATGATAATAGAAATGAGAAACAGCAACAACAAATATAAGTGGATGAGAGAATTACCGTACATAATTATGGTACATACAGCAGTTAAACTTAACTCATAGAAAAATAAAGTACATGAAAATAGATGAAATTAAGAAGGTAATAAAAAACTGGGACACGCAACAATGGAAATGTGAACTGCAAGAAAAATCTAACATTGGAATCTACAGAATTTGGATAGGAGAAATTGAAAGTGAAAACAAAATCTATGACAACACACCAGCCTCAAAGATATTCTATAAATGTAGGGTAAATGTACTGCCTCGAAATGACCGGAGACAGATTCAAGAGTGAAATAACAAAATGTCTTGAATGTACGGTAGACGATGAAACCCTAGAACACTTTTTACTAAACTGCTCACTGTACCAGAAAGAGAGAGGAGTAATGAGTGATTTACAACAACCATATAATGAGGAAAGCATAATTGAAAGTCTTTTGTTTACAGGAATCTTGGATGAAAATAAACAATCAATCTATAACTTTTGGAAACTGAGAGAAAAGAAAAAGAACCATACTCAAAATTAAGTAGAAACGAAATGAAAACAATTGAGGTGAGACACAAATAAAACTAATACAATAATAGTCAAGAAAATATTAGGAACACTCCTAAATTGAGAATATGCAGTGCTGGACAACATCAAAAAATAATCTCAAGAAAGTAGGTCCAATGAAAAGGATATCCCCCGACCAACATCCGATCTGATCAGGATAGGATGAAGGTTAGGATAAGGAGAAAGATGTTTGGTGATCCTAGCTTTAAAACTATCAAGAGTGGGGCTATTAACTAAATGAGATGGAAGATGGTCCCACTCTTGGATGCTACAAGGAAAATAATGATTGCCTGAATATGTCTGTGCTTGCCTGGTATGTGTGGTATATTTGATTGTGGGTGCCCTTCTACATGGTATATTTGTAATGTGTAAATATGTGTCTTTGTCTATGTCTACTAAGTTGTTTGTGATCTTGTATAGCATCTGTTGTCTGTGTATTTGTCTTCTTGTTGTAAGTGTGTCCAGTTTAATGTTATGTTTTAGTAAAGTGACTCACATAGTGTGTCTGTAGTCGCGTCTGATCCATCTTGCTACTTTAATATGTATGGCTTCTAATTAATTTATGTTATTGTGGATGTGTGGATCCAAGACGATGTCGCAGTATTCAATATGTGGCCAAACGAGTGTTTTATATACTAAAATTTAAATGTCTGCATTGCACCTCCTGAGGTTATTGCGCAGGAATCCCAGGGCTTGGTTGGCTTTTGCTCTGATGCTACTTACACGTGTGCTCCAAGTCATGTCCGTTGAGAGGTGGACCCACAAATACTAGTGTGATTGAATGGTATCTAAGATGATATTGTGGAGTTTATTGGCAAAGGGGATAGGTTTATTTGACCAGATAAAATAGATGTGATAGTATATGTCTGGTCTGAAAGTTATCTGCCACTTGGCTTCTTCAAGGGCAGACAGGTCGTCTTGGAGTCGAAAGCAATCGTCCCTACTTGCTATTGGTTGGTATACTAAGCTATCGTCAACAAAGAGTCTAATAGTAAATGTTAAAGATAATAGAAGGTCATTGATGTAAGAGAGAAAAAGGATGGGACCAAGAACAGTTCCTTGGGGTAATCCTGAAGTTACAGAAACAAAAGATGAGCGGGAGTCATTGAGAATAACGCATTGTTACCAGTTGGTTAAGAGAGTCCTAATCCAGCGAATCAGTGGTCCTCGGATTCCATAGTACTCTAGTTTAGCTAACAGTCTAGTTATGGTGGGGGACTTTGCAAAGGGTTTGTCAAAGTCCAGAACTATGGTGTCAACTTGTTTGGTTTTAGAGCCATTATAGGGACTGGGATATGTCGAGGGTCATCACAAATATCAGAGTCTCACACAAGCATTTTGGCCGGAAGCCGTGCTGTGAGTAAGTCAGTATTTTCTGGTTATTGAAGTGGTCCATTATATGTCTATGGAGGATATGTTCTATTATTTTGCTGGTGACTGAGGTTAACAAAACTGTTCTATAGTTAACTGGGAGGGTATTGTCTCCGAATTTAAATATTGGGGACATGTTCGCCAAAAGCCTCAGGAGACAATACCAGATTAACAAAAATAAAAAAAATTATATATACGGTGTATTATTTATAATGCACACACCTCCATTAACGTTAGATAAAACAGTACACCACAACTAATGTTTTCGTAATATATAACGTTAAATATACATCCCCTAAATCACCTCAAAACACAAGGCAACAAAAACAAACGGTAAATTTACAGAAGAACTGGGTTCACTATATTGTGTATTTTAGTATCATTACCCACTATTTTGGACCATTCTAAAACACTTTTATTCTATGGTGTTTCTTTCGGAGATGCCCCGTTTTCGAGATATGCCCCGTATTACAAACATAATTTGGAAATTAGTCTGACCTCACCTCACCTTACCTAACCTAACCTAGACCACAGCAGACTACCGGGACCTAACCTGGGCAAACTACCGGGACCTAACCTGGGCAAACTACCGGGATATAACCGGTGTAAACTATCATAAAGTGACTGGGGCAAATTCCCAGGACCTAGCCGGATGTGGGAACACTGCGCGATCCTAGCCAAAAACCCAGTTATTCTGTAATAATACCAAACAAACACATTAATTTGATGTGTGAAGTTAGCTGAGTGATGAAAAGATGAACCCTAAAAATCTTTTGGGTATAGGAGTCGGCAATGCTAGCGTAAATACTGGTATCAATAATGGAGTATGTGAACTGTTAAGAAAATAACTTAATCTTCCTCATTTAGTTATGGTTCACTGCACATGCCATTCACTGCAGTTAGCCATTTCACATGCTAGTGACGGAACTCTTCCCAGAAACATTGACTACATGGTTCGAGAAACCTACAGTTGGTTAATCCTCTCGAGTAAACCAGGGGCATATTATTTTACAGTTCAAGGTCATAAAACACACAACTACTGGAAAAAACAATACCCCTCTTGTTTTAGTAAGACATAACATCACATCAACTCACCTCAAAACAGTTAACAAGAGGCAAGATAACACTATAATATTGGGTAAAGTTGTTGGTGTCTTCCCTCACGTCAACAAATTGGTTCCCGCCGTTTTGTTGTTGATGTGAAAAACGCGGGAAAAGTTTGACGATGATGACGACGACGACGACGACTATGATTGAAATAAGGAAGGATATATTTGAACTGCAACAGCCATATATAGAGAACAAAGATTATATAATTGGAAACTTTCTGTTTAATAAAGAAAATCAAGAAAAGGCAAAAGATACAATTTACAAATTTTGGAAAAGAAGAGAAAAACTTAGAAATCAGATTGAAAACTAAGTGAAAAGACAAAATAAGAAAAAAAAAAAAAAAAAAATAAGGGGAAAACCGTTGGAAAGGTGAAATTTCCCCGACTTACATCGCATCGCATCGCATCGAGTGTTCCAGTGTAGCCTTTGCAACGGCTCTGAGTTAACATTACATCATTTGCCTTTGCTACGGATCAATGATGTTTTATTTCCTTATTGGGAGAACTGGCAGATCTGGGTTTTCCTTTGTTCGTGCGTACTAAAAGCTGTAATTGTTCTTTGGAGATTATGTGATAGATAATAATTATGATGTTGTAGCCCTAGCTCCTTTGAAAGTTTAATTATAACTTAATTTTTTTATCGTGGATAGCAAGCGAGTTCACAGTGAGATATTTATTTATTTTATCTACTATTTTTGGAACTCCACTGAGAAAAACGAGAATAGAGAATAAGAATAATTGCCGAGACCACAAGGACAAGAAGGTGCACCGTGCAAATAGACTCTAATAATGATGACATGACATTATCCACATCCAGTTTTACTCACCTGCTGGGTTTTCACATCCCAGAAAATACATCAATTAAAGTAGAAGACCTTACCCTACTAGGCTTGGAAGAACCTTTATGACAAGGGATCCAGTAGGTAATAGATAAGTGGGAGGGCAAATACGAAGAAAATCAAGAGAAGGAATGGAGGGATAGTTTAAACAACTTTATGTATGAGTACTATAATAGTGTTGGTTGGGGCTTGTACTACACGAAGTTAAAGAATAATAATTAAAAAAAGTATAACTTACAAGATTTCATGTATGGGACTTTTAGACATCATAATCATAATCAATATCCCTTTGTTGTACTTTGTCAACAATAAATATTAACTAACTCAATATCCCATTTCTCATTTTTTTTTTCCAAGGTGTGGAGAGGCTCTAGTACAGTCACGAGCACTAATAAGTATACATAGCTTTGAACAGTCACCAACGAACTAGATACAGTAATTCCAAATGGAGATCTTATTGTGTATTATATTGTTTACTGTCTCTCTCTAGATATTCCAAGTACACCTGTATACCTTTTAGTGCTCGTGACTGTACCAGCTCCGATCAGGCTATTTTAAACCTCTATTTAGTGTGGTCCCCAATCTTCACTTCCCCCCCTCTCCCACTCTATATGGTAGTTTTTTTTTATAGTGGGGTCCCTAACCTTCACTTCCCCTCCCCTCACTCACAGTATGGTAGGGGTTAGTGGGGTCTAATGTTAGTGAGTAGAGTCCCCAATCTTCACCTCCCCCCCCCTCCCAACTGTATGGTGGGTTTAGTGGGGTTATTGTTAGTGAGTGCAGTCCCCAATCTTCACCTCCCCCCCCTCCCAACTGTATGGTGGGGTTAGTGGGGTTATTGTTAGTGAGTGCAGTCCCCAATCTTCACCTCCCCCCCCTTCCAACTGTATGGTAGGGTTAGTGTGGTCCCCAATCTTCATCCTCCTCCCCTTGGATGGTATGGGATACGAGGAAGACTATACCATCACAACTAGAATGGTGGGTGATGGGACGCCACTTCCCTACACCGGTTGGGGCTTGTACTAAAGATAAATAAAGAACTGAAAAACAAAATCTAGAACAAATTAAAACACTCCTCCCTAACAAACAGACAAATACTTCTCTCAAACAAACAAACACTCCTTCCCAACAAACAAACAAACACTCCTCCCCGACAAACAAATAAACACTCCTGCCCAATCAAACAAATAAACACTCCTGCCCAATCAAACAAACAAACACTCCTGCCCCATCAAACAAACAAACAAACACTCCTCCCCAACAAACAAACAAACACTCTTCCCAAACAAACAAACACTCCTCCCCATCAAACAAACAAACAACCAAACAAACAAACACTCCATCAAAGCTATAGATAGATAGATAAATATATAATAAATTATATAAATACATAAATAATTAAGGATACGTCAAACTATTATTCAGTACTTTACACTTCATTGTAAAATTTGTCTCTTCAATTAAAGGGACCCTGTGATGTGGTCAGAATATTGAAGGTTAATGAGTCCATCAAACATTGCCACAAAACACATACACCTACATGGAAGGAGCTTGTTTCATGGCATGGTCAGGTGGAATCAGAGGACACCAATTTTCATACACGATCACAGGGTCCTTAATTGTTGGTGAATTGGAAGGTTTGTGCTATGGAAGCTATGCCATGAAACACAGCTTTATTTTTGCTGTTTCATGGTACATTTTGGAGGAATCAGTAGCCTTCCTGTTTAATAACAAGAGAATCTCCCCTCAAGGACCCTGTGATTGTGTATGAGAACTGGAGGCTTCTGATTCCTCCTGACCATGCCTAGAAACAACCTCCTCCTATATAGATGGTGTGCCATATTTAAGAACATTCACGGTACATACGATGGTGTGGTACCGGTACGATGACTCCATAGACAAACAATAGAACCATCGTACCATCGTCAACACCATGAATGTTCTTGCAATATTCGTGGTAATATTCGAAGGACTCATTTATCTCCTATAATTCTGACTACATCACAGGGTGGTCTCTTAATTAAACATGATAGTCTTTATACAAAAGGCACACAACAATTCTAATTAATTTAAGCCTAATACATTAATTAATTAAGGGACACTGTGATGTAGTCAGAAAATTAGAGATAAATGAGTCCTTCAAACATTGCCACTAAACACACACACCTATATGGAAGGAGATTATTTATGGCATAATCAGGAGGAATCAGAAGCATCTAATTTTCATACACGATCACAGGGTCCTTAATTAAGGGGAGATTCTCTTGTTGGTAAATTGGAAGGTCTCTGATTCCTCCAAACTATTCCACGAAACGACAGATCGCCCATTAATAACATTGAAGTGATCTGTTTCCTGGCCTAGTTTGGAGGAATCAGTAGCCCTCCAATTCACCAACAAGGGAATTTCCCCTTAAATTAGATTACATTTTTTTTTACAAAATTCAAAAGACTACAAAAAAACACTGATGGAGGAAATAATACAGTTCTGGTAAATTGGAGCATCTTGATTCCTCCAAAGTATGTCATGAAACAGGACCAAGATGAACAAACATAATGGTGTCCTGTTGTTGCTTGGAATGGTTTGGAGGAATCGGTTGCTCCAGATTTACCACTACCAAAACTGTCCTGACCATGCCCCCCCCCCAAAAAAAAAATCCCACACTGAAACAAAAAGATTAATTAAAGGGATAGTACAGTGTTGGTAAATCTGGAGCAAATGATTCCTCCAAACTATTCCAAGCAACAAAAGGCCACCATGTTTTTGGTTTATCTGGTCCTGTTTCCTGGCATACTTTGGAGGAATCAAGGCACTCCAATGTACCAATAGTGTAATACAGTACCCCCTTAATTAAAATATGTATATAAATATAATAATATATACAGTAATGCCACACTAATATTTTCCCATTATTAGGGGGTAAATGTGGAGCAACTCATGAATCCTCCAAACTATTCCAAGCAACAACAGGCCAGAATATATTCCTGTTTCTTGGCATACTTTGGAGGAATCAAGGCACTCCAATGTACCAATAAAAGTGTACAGTATTATTATTATCATTACCCTTATAAATAGTTTTCTTGTACAGGTGAACAAGTATAAACACAACATAATATAATAACAATATAATTTACAGTAATAATAATATAATAAACATCATATAATTTTTTTTTTTACATCTATAAAAATGGATTTATATATATATATATACATACATATAAATGGGAAAATTTGTGCCAATAACATATATTTTTACATGATATCGCTCATTGGGCGGTATGCAAGACTACTGTTACTGGTGTTGGTGTTGTTGGTGGTGTTGGTGATGGTGTGGTACCGGTACGATGGCTCTGTTGTGTGTCTGTGGGGTCATCGTACCAGTATCACACTATCGTCAACACCATGATTGTTTGTTCTTGAATATGGATTATTAATAAGTGCATTTAGCTAGTATCAGCGATTTTACACTATGAGGTACAATAAATAATAATAATAATCATAATAATAATAATAATAATAGTAATAATAATAATTTAAAAATATCATACTAATAATCATAAAATCATAATTTAATAGTCATAAAAATTATAACAATAATCATACAAATCATAACAGTAATCATAATAATCATAAAAATAATAACAAAAATCATAAAATATACACAGCAACTTATCCCACATTTTGCACTGTTATTATGAGTTGTATTGAGGATGTATTATACCCTTGTCAGTGAATCGTGTACAGTAAACCCTCATTATACACCGCTGGGTTTATGGGTGTGTAATGTACTAATAGGGTTTACAGTACACACATTCATTACAAACAAACCGTACAATACAAACCAATAACAACAACAGTGCTAAAAAAACAACAACAAGGCTTTACTATACTGTAAATACAAAATGATGAGCTGCTGTGAAAGATGATACCTATTCTCAAAGCCCTAAATGTTTAAGGGGAGATTGTCTTGTTAGTTGATGAATTGGAAGGTCTATACTTCCTCCAAACTATGCCACAAAACAGACAGGTCCCTTATTAGTACCAATGAGGGTCTCTGTCTGTTTTCAATTTTACCAACAAGAGCATCTCCCCTTATAATGCCTAAGGGTGGTATTACTGAACTGCGTCTTCGAGGAAAATGCTCTTCGTCGCTCGCTTCTTATTACTCGTCAACACGAATTGAGCGACGCAGGGTCTTTTTCTCGAAGCAGGTGGTCAGTGTACTGGTGTGGTGGAGGGTGTGTGTGCATCTTGGTGTGGTGGAGTGTGTGTTGGTGATCTATGTGCTGGTGTGGTGGAAGCTGTGTGTGTTGTGGTGTTTATTAGTGATTTATGTGCTGGTGTGGTCGAGGTTGTGTGTGTTGTGGCGTGGTGGAGTGTATTTGTGTGTGTGATGATCATTGGTGTGTGTCTGTGTGTGTTGGTGATATATGTGCTGGTGTGGTTTTAGTTGTGTGTGTTGTGGCGTGGTGGAGTGTGTATGTGCTGGTGTGGTTTTAGTTGTGTGTGTGTGTTGGTGATATATGTGCTGGTGTGGTCGAGGTTGTGTGTGTTGTGGCATGGTGGAGTGTGTGTGATGTTCATAGGTGTATGTGAGTGTGTGTGTCAGTGACCTATGTACCGGTGTGGTCCCATTGTTGGTCGTCGGTGTGGTCGTATCGTACGTTAATCATATCGGTGATGGTCTGACCCGCGTCCCTGGTGCTCTGATCGAGTGAGTCATCTGTGCTGATGTTGGTTTTGGTGGGTAGGGTGCCGGCGTCAGCGTGGATCCCGATGCTCTGTACGATGTCGTTAAACTCCCTGGCCCGGTCGGCGTACACGTGGTGGCCCGCACCGTTGATCACCTGTGCCCGTCATTCATTCAAGAGTAATTGGGGTTAGAATCGCAAGGGAAAAATTCTAAAAGAAAATAATAATTGGCCATTACTTGTACAGTCGGCAAAAGAAGTATTGGAACTCCCCTATAAATAATTTTAGTTCATTTCAATGTAAGGGTGGCTCCAGTACATACTTCTTTTACTGACTGTATAATAACAAATTTCTCTAATTAAAATAATATTAGGCAGTACCTGTACAATATTTTCTAGTTCAAATAAAACTTGGGCAGTAGGGGTGAATTGGAAGGTCTCCGATTCCTCCAAATTATGCCACAAAACCGATCCCCTATTAGTAACATTAAGGTGACTAGTCTTGTTTCCTGGGATAGTTTGGAGGAATCAGTAACCCTCCAAAAATTTACCAATAAAGAAAATCTCCCCTTAATTAATGCATACTGTATTCAAAATGCATAAACGCCATGATATATATAGTATAGTACATCAACAACATAGCAGTCTTGTCTCACCTGTACATCAACAACAACAACATAGTAGTCTGTCTCACCTGTACATCAACAACATAATAGTCTGTCTCACCTGTACATCAACATAGGAGTCTTGTCTCATATACTTGATTTGGAAGCCTGGGTCGTGGTCCACCCAGGAGCGAGACCCGTAGATGAGTGTGATGGGTAGACCTTTACGCAGCGAGTCCATACGCTGCAGCATCGGGTACTTGGCCCATCCGAACCCGGCCATTAGGGTGTGGAACGCTGACTCCCCCCTGGTGGACGGAAAAGGGTGAATGTGGATGGGAGTGGGTGGTGGAGGGATATAAGAGTGGATGTAAGGTGGATGGGAGTGGGTGGTGGAGAGATGTAAGAGTGGATGGAAGGTGCATGTGGATGGGAGTGAGTGGTGGAGGGATGTAAAAGTGGATGGAAGGTGGATGGGAGTGAGTGGTGGATGGAAGGTGGTAGTGGATGGGAGAGAGTGGTGGAGAGATGTAAGAGTGGATGGGGAGTGAGTGGTGGAGGGATATAAGAGTGGATGGAAAGTGGTGGTGGATGAGATACAAGAGTGGATGGAGGAAAGTGGTGGAGGATATACAAGAGTGGAAGGAAGTTGTGGAAGAGATATGAGTGGAAGGAGGTGGTGGTGGAGGAGATATAAAAGTGGAAGAAAGGAAATGGTGGAGGATATACAATAGTGGAAAGATGGAAGTGGTGGAGGAGGATATTACAAGAGTGGAAGGAAGTAGAAGAAGAGATATAAGAGTGGAAGGAATGGAGGAATTATATAATACAGTACATCAAAACACACACACACACACACACTTCAAATACAAGGAGGAGACACACATACAAACATACATACATGACCTACAAAAATACATAAAAAAGAAATGGAATATTCTCTCTCTCTCTCTCTCTCTCAGCGGGCAACAAGGCAACACACAACAACAATAACAGTCAGCATAGAGTGTGTGTGTGTGTGTGTGTGTGTGTGTGTGTGTGTGTGTGTACAATAACAGTCAGTAGTCAGCATAGAGTGTGTGTGTGTACAATAATAGTCAGTGGTCAGCATAGAGTGAGTGAGTGAGTGAGTGAGTGAGTGAGTGAGTGAGTGAGTGTGTGTGTATACTGACGTTGGGTCTTGAGCGTTGCAGTGGTACAGGTAGTTAGGGATCACCTCCTCGTCCTTCACAAGACTCGAGAACTTGCGCACCAGGTCGGGCCGAGCCTTCTGCAGCAACTTGGGTCCTTTGGGGTGTAATAATATGGGTCATATTCAAGAACGTTCGTGGTGCATACAGTGGCATGGTACCGGTACGATGGCTCCGTAAACAAAAAACAGAGTGATCGTACCAATACCACGCCATCGTCAACACCATGGATGTTCTTGCATACAGCTCTATATACCATATTAACTATTTAAGGGGATAGCCTAGTTGTACAGTGTTGGTGGTAAATCTGGAGCTACTGATTCCTCCAAACTATTCCAAGCAACAGGCCACCACCATTATTTATATTCATCTGGTTTTGTTTCCTGGCATACTTTGGAGGAATCAAGTCGCTCTTATGTACCAAAAGTGTATTACCTCTTCAATGTGATACATATACTAGTTTTACCCCTTAATCCTGTCTCTTTGGGTGGAGGGAGGGGAAGGAGGGGGGATCAAATATGGGCAAAATGCACTGGCACACATATAGTAAAATTGGAGGCTTCTGATTCCTCCTGACTATGCCAAAAAAACAAGCTCCTTTCATAAAGGTGGCAGTCAGTGGCAATTTTTGAAGGACTCATTTACCTCCAATTTTCTGACTACATCACAAGTTCCCTTAATGTTACTAATAGGGGATCTGTTTCATGGCATAGTTTGGAGGAATTGGAGACCTTCCAATTCACCAACAAGAAAATCTCTCCATAAACTTTACCTCTCCCACCCACCCCAAAAAAAAAAAATATCTCACCCCACGGTCCAGCAGTTCTGATGATAAAGAGAGGGTTGAAGGGCTGGAGTAGCGTTCCAACCGCCTTTACCCACAGTGGGAACTTGTACCGTTCACCCACATCTAGGGGGCGCTCTGGGAAGCCCCAAGGGTCAGCCAGAACAAGGTGCTCTACTCTGTGTGTGGGAGAGAGAGGGTACGGTATTATATTTAGCACTATGTATCCTTCTAACACAGTACACACCCTTAATATAAGATGATTATATTTAGCACTATATATCCTTCTAACACAGTACAGTAGGGCCTTATTATAAAATGAATGAATTTAGGTGAGTGAATACTGTAATGATGATGATGATGATGACATGGTACCAGTACAACAACTCCACAGACACACACACACTACTGTACAGAGCCATCGTACCAGTACCACGCCATCACCAACACCACCAACACAAATGTTCCTGAATATGATCCTACCTACCCACCTACCTACCTGTCGGGATGCTTGATGGCGTATGAGGCGGCCAGGAATCCCCCAAACGAGTGACCCAAGAGGATGAACTTGTCGAGGCCCAGCTGTTGACGCCAGTGCTCAATGGATGTGATGAATTCCCTCTCAGCCTCCAGTGGGTCCTTGGTGAACTGGGGACGGGAACTGCGGCCAAAACCTGACAACACAGGATATATACAAGTTGAATACAGGTAACTAACTTATTCATTATGTATCGAGTATCAAGAGTAACAAACAGATGAACAGACATACCTATGGGGACGGGAACTGCGGCCAAAACCTGACAACACAGGATATATACAAGTTGAATACAGGTAACTAACTTATTCATTATGTATCGAGTATCAAGAGTAACAAACAGATGAACAGACATACCTATGGGGACGGGAACTGCGGCCAAAACCTGACAACACAGGATATATACAAGTTGAATACAGGTAACTAACTTATTCATTATGTATCGAGTGTCTAGAGTAACAAACAGGAACCACCAACGATGATGAACAGACGAACCTATGATATCCATGGCGTACACAGGTCTGTCAGCGGCCATTGCATCCAGGTTGAGGCACCACAGCCCCACCCCCGAGCCGAACCCGTGGAGCAGGACCAGCGGCACTCCCTCCGACTCCTCGTTCAGGCTCACCGTCCACACGTGTGACTCTTCCTTACCGACGCAACAACCCGCGGGCACGTAACGACCTCGGTAACTCCTCTTCAGATCTGAGGATGGGGGAAGAGAAAGATAGATTGGGGGGGGAAGAGAGAGATTGGGGGAAGAGAGATAGATGGGGGGGAAGATAGATGGGGGGAGGAAGATAGATAGGGGGAGAGATAGATGGGGGGAGAGATAGATAGTCAGGAAGAGAGATAGATGGGGGGGGGGAAGAGATAGATGGGGGGAGAAGAGAGAGAGGGGGGGAAGAGAGATAGATGGGGGGGGGGGAAGAGATAGATGGGGGGAGAAGAGAGAGAGGGGGGGAAGAGAGATAGATGGGGGGGGAGAGATAGATGGGGGGGGAAGAGATAGATGGGGGGGGAAGAGATAGATGGGGGGGGGAGAGATAGATGGGGGGAGAAGAGAGATAGATGGGGGGAGAAGAGAGAGATGGGGGGAGAAGAGAGATAGATGGGGGGAGAAGAGAGAGATGGGGGGAGAAGAGAGAGATGGGGGGAGAAGAGAGAGATGGGGGGAGAAGAGAGAGATGGGGGTGAGAAGAGAGAGATGGGGGGGAAGAGATAGATGGGGGAGAAGAGAGAGATGAGGGGAGAAGAGAGAGATGGGGGGGGGAAGAGAGAGATGGGGGGGAGAAGAGAGAGATGGGGGGAGAAGAGAGAGATGGGGGGGGGGAAGAGAGAGAGGGGGGGGAAGATAGAGATAGGAGGGAAGAGATAATAAAGGGTATGGCTGATATAAGATGAATAAAATTTAGCACTATCCTTTTAACACAGGCTTAGTAAATCACTTCTATATGTACATACATTGGGCCCTTGTTATAAGATGAGTAAATGTCTCACTATCCTTTAACACAGGCTCATTATATCACATGTATTAGTCGGCCGTTGTTAAAATATGAATAAACTCATCACTACACTATGTATCTTTTTATCACAGGCTTAGCAAATATAAAATTTAAATCTATTTCATGACATATTTTGGAGGAATCCATAGCCCTCCTATTCACCCCCTCGCCCCCGAAGAAAATAAAGATGTTCTCCGAGGAATGACACTTACTTGAGAGGAGAACTTTTTCTGCTTCCCTGAGTAGGCTGAGGGAGGTCGGGCACCATCGCAGCCAACTCCCGAACCAACTGCCGTCCACAGAGGTAAACAAACAAAGACAAAATTATTAGATTTGTACATCTGTATCATCAACAACCTCATCACCATCATCATCACCATTACCATCATCATTTTCAATTTTATTTTTATTCATTATTATTATTCTTCTTTTTCTAATGTCAACCTTGGGCATATGAGAAGTGTCATTAGTCTGTGTGTGGTATTATTACAATATTAAACTATTTCTTATTCGAGGAAAAGTTCTCTCCATCGCTCAGTTCCTATTACTATGCAGTGCAAATTTAGCAATGAAACACATTTTTGTTGAAGAGTGAGTTGAAGGTAAATTGATGGGCTACCGATTCTTTCAAACCATGCCACGAAACAGATCCAACATTAAAGTAACATTAAGGTCATCTGTTTCCTGGCAGAGTTTGGAGGAATCACAGACCTTCCAATTCACCAACAAGAGAATTTTACTTAATAATACCTCCCTGTGACTCTTGCAAGGCACCAATATTACTAAGTGAAGCTTTGGGCCATATGCAAGAACATTTGTGGTGTTGACGATGGTGTGGTACGACTGGTGTTATGGGTGTGTATTGTACCGTTTGTAATGAATTTGTGTACAGTAAACCCTCTTTGTACATTACACACACACATAAACCTAGCAGTGGACAATGAGGGTTTACTGTACACGGATTCACAACAACAAACCACGGTATAATGCACAGCCATAACAACAGTGTAAAACAAGGTATATATTACTGTACAACACTGACATCCATCCCAACTCATTAACTTAGTGATGACAGTTGATTCAATTGCACCAAATATCCCTCAAAGCAGGAATGGTTATGACAGGGCAAAGTTTCTTTCTAAATCATCAGTAACATACAAGAACATTCGAGGTGTTGACGATGGCATGGTACCGACAAAGAAGACTTCACAGACAAACAACAACACAGTCAGTCATCGTACCGGTACCACACCACCATCGTCAACACCACCACGATGGCGAGGTACCAGCACGACGACTTCATAGACAAACAACAACACAGTCAGTCATCGTACCGGTACCACACCACCATCGTCAACACCACCACCAAGGATGTTCTCGCATACGGCGGCCCAGTAACTTATCATTCATCGGTCTGCTCTGGGTTGGGTCGTGGCAGACACTCGGTGCTTTCGTTAGGGCGGTCTTCATACACCAGCGGCCACAGGGACTGGTTGTATTGTGGCAAGTCTGACATTGCTATCATCGCTCCCTTCCACCTTGCATATCTTGTATCGGTATTATCGGTGCTGGCTGACACACAGCCAAGTAAAGTTATTATGACCACAATATAACACACTACCCACACTACACTCTTCATCTTGAACGAGCGAATATCAATGCACTTTCACTATCGATCGTCACTTTGGAGTACAGTAGATTACAACAACTCTGTGGCTTAATACAAAAACCAATGAATAGTAGGGTATGCAAGAGTGAATATCAATGTACTTTCATGATTGTTACTTTGGAGTAGAATAGATTACTGCACTTTCATTATTGTTACTTTGGAGTAGCGTAGATTACATTAGCTTTGTAGCTTAATATTAAAACCTATGTATGTACGGTAAGAGTGAATATCAATCGATGCACTTTCACTACCAATTGTCTCTTTGGAATAAAGTAGTTCTGAGGCTTAATACTGAAACCAATTTATGTAAGAGTTTTGGTGCTTCTTGCTGCTTAATTAGGTCACTGTCAGCGAGAGGGAAAGTTATCACTCTGAGCACACTTGTAGTTGATATAAGATGATTAAACTTATCACTATGTATCCTTTTAACACAGGCTCAGTGAATCACATATAATATACAGTAGGTCCTTGATATAAGATGATTAAATTTATCACTATTCTTTTAACATAGGCTTAGTGAAGCACTTTAATATGCAGTAGGCCTTCAATATAAGATGATTAAATTTATCACTATGTACCCTTTTAACACAGGCTCAGTAAATAATTAATTTTAGTCTGTATGGTAATGAATAAGTGATGCCTGGGAAAACATGTCGTGTAAAAATGAAGTGGTGGGCAATGAATAATAACAGAAGCCTGGGAAAACATTTGATGGTGGTCTTCAATGAGGAACCGAGTATAAAATGAAATGGTGAATACAAGTATATATTTATTCACTGCATATCGAGGGTCTAAAGTACCAACGATCACCAGATAACCTCAGCACTTGACCCCAGATACCATATCAACATCATCCACACATAGGACGTAGTAACAAAATTAATGTAGGTAGGCTATGAGGTGCAGGGGAGATTCTCTTGTTGTAAATTGTTCATAGCCTATATACATTAACATAATATTATATACATTAACTGTTTAATGTTATTTACTTGTTTTAACCTATATTTTTGCTTGATCTTCAAACCCTGTCCTCTTTGGGTGAGGCATCCAGTCTCTTGGGGAGGGAGTCAAATATGGGGTAGTATGCAAGAACATTTGTGGTGCTGACAATGGCGTGGTACATACCAGCACAATAGCTTTATTGTTTATCTATGAAGCCATCGTACCGGTCCATCATAGGCACCATGAATGTTCTTGAATACGGCCTATGGTCGAAATGCACTGACGCCCATTAATCTCAACAGATAAAACAAAAACAGGGAATAAGTAATTATCAGAAAAATTTAAAATAAAAATTGTATTTTCCATTTTTGTGGTTCAATTTAGGCTAAGGGAGATTTTCTTATTGGTGAATTCGAAGGTGTGTGATTCCCCAAACTATGCCGCTAGGTAACAGACGCCCTCAATGGTACTCATAAGGGATCAGTACTTTTGTGGCATAGTTTGGAGGAATCAGAGACCTTCTATATTATTACCAACAAGAGAATCTCCCCTCAAAGTTGACCGAAACAGTTAAAAGTCACGATTGCATAAAATAGTTGGATAATTTACAGGTATATTGACAGAGGCATAACAGTCTTGAGGAAACTCTTCAGGACAGCTCTGCCTTGACATTTTGCATTTTTTGGATAGATTTTCATACATATTTTTTGTTGTTCTATTCATTTTTACCCATAATATTGAGGGGAGATTACTAGTTCCGGTAGTTTGCCCCAGTTATGTCCCGGTAGTCTGCCCCGGTTAAGTACCAGTAGTCTGCCCCGGTTAAGTACCAGTAGTCTGCCCCGGTTAAGTACCAGTAGTCTGCCCCGGTTAAGTACCAGTAGTCTGCCCCGGTTAAGTACCAGTAGTCTGCCCCGGTTAAGTATCAGTAGTTTGCCCTGGTTAGGTCCCGGTAGTCTGCCCCAGTCCAGATTAGGTTAGGTTATGTAAGGTTGGGTAAATCCCAATAAATTGACCAAATAACATGTTTTGGTAAATATTGAAAGAATTACCGTTATCGCGTACGGTTTTTCAACCTTCATTACCCACTTATTTAGACCATTCTAAGACTATTTTCTTCTATGGCATTTCCTCTGCTATGCCCCATTTCCAAGATAGGGCATATTCAAATGGGGCATTTTGAAATTAGCCTGACCTTACCTGACCTAACCTAACCTAGACTGCATCAGACTACCGGGACCTAACCTGGGCAAACTACCGAGACCTAACCTGGGCAAACTACCAGGATATAACTGTGGTAAAGTACAGGAAATGACTGGGGCAAAATACTGGGACCTAGCCGGATCTGGCAACACTGCCACAAAACGGTAATTCTTGCAATAAATACCCATGTTTTTCCCCACCCAAAACTCCCCGGGGATACCTACAACTCCCCTAACAAAACATAATTATCCCCTCAATATTATGGGTAAAAATAAATAGGAAAACGAATAATATGTATGAAAACCTATAAAAAAAAATGCAAAACACCCATACGAAGCTGTCCTACAGAATTACCAAGTCATGCAAACTCATGGTGATAATCCACAAGGCTCTATCTTATTACGTAACACAATTTACTCCATATCATCATCATTCATCTCACTATTACTCTTATTTAACCAGTTACCGTATCAATAAAACGTATATTATAACTGTAAACATGTCTTATATTCACCTCTCTTGTTGTCTCTCCACTTCAAGGCCTATTTCTTCCGTCATGGTGGGTTATTTTTCAAGATAACTTAATTTAAAGGGATAAAGTTAGGTGTGACGACGAGCTGCTCCTCTTTACCTTTATAATATTATGGTTCTCAAGTCGACAGTGTTGCCAGGTCCGATTCACGAAATTTCCCAAACTTCAACATCATAATTTTCCTCTTTTACCTCAAAATTTCCTTGTTGACACTTGAAGATAATAATTATAATCATTCGTAGTACTTACACACACACACACAAAAAAAAAAAAAAAAAAAAAAAAATGGTTAACCTTCTGCGCGATACAAAATGACAATACGAATGAAGGTTTTTGATAACATCCTTTTCACAATGGTTATAAAAAACTTCATTCGTGGTGTCCTTTTGCATCGCGCAGAAGGTGTAAAGATAGCTTTTTTTGTTGTGTGTACATTTACCATCTTGATAATAATTTAATCTGGTAGAAATTTTCCCATTTACTCTTGAACAATCTGTTATATAATTTCCCCATCGGTACCATTAATTCTCCATGTCTAGAGAATATTCTTTATATTTGGCAACACTGCTGTACTATTGTCTCTTGTTGACATGTAAACGAAGTGTCCGAGTAACCCCAACTCAACCGCCTTACACCCATATTAAATGAAGAAATGTTTTTTTTTTTAATTTCTATCATTGCATTATTATTACTCATTGAATTAATCTAATTCATCGTAATTATTCATTATTTATGTAGGATGACCTTTTCTGGTTATTACTTCTATTATTTTCATTATATCACTATTTCGAATTTACTAATAACCCCTAATCAACAACTCATTTTAATTAAGATTACATGGTTTGATCATTTTCAGTCCACAGAACGGCTTGAACAATCAACTAAACCCCAATAAACCCACATCTGTTATAATTTAATAGTATTATATATACAATTGATATTTCGCCAGAGTAATTTTCAAGTAAACAACAAACTATACCACAATATACTCGTACTTAATTAAAGGGAGATTCTCTTGTTGGTGAATTGGAAGGTCTCTGATTCCTCCAAACTATGCCACGAAACAAACAGATCCCCTATTATGAGTACCATTGAGGGCGTCTGTTTTCTGGCATAGTTAGGAGGAATCACTAGCCCTCCATTTTACCACCAATACTTACGTAACTCTTTCAGGAGGTAATTCTTTTTGGTAAATTGGAGTGCCTTGATTCCTCCAAAGTATGCTAGGAAACAGGCAGCAGGACCAGCAGAATAGCAAAAGTAATGGTGTTGTTTCTGTTGCTTGGAATAGTTTGGAGGATTCAGTTGCTCCAGAATTATCAATACAAAACTTCCCCCTCCAATCTGGTCCTGTTTGTTTGTTTGTTTCCTGGCATACTTTGGAGGAATTATAAGGGACCCTGTGATGCATGTAGTCAGAAAATTGGAGATAAACGAGTCCTTCAAAATAATATTGCCACGAAACACACACACACACACACACCTATATGGAAGGAGCTTAATTGTATCGTGGCATGGTCAGGAGGAATCAGCAAAAGCCTCCAATTTTCCATACACAATCACAGGGTTCTTGATTAATCCGTATTCAGTGTACCAATAGTAACGTATAATAGTGTCTCTTTAATTAATATTGACAATGTCCCTGTGTCACCGATTGGGTCTGAAAACACACAGCAGTTCTATTGTGTTCAGGTTTTTATTAATAACAATGTGTGTGTGTGTGTGTGATGAAAAATATGGCACTTGTGTGTGTGTGTGTGTGATGAAAAATATGGTACTTGTGTGTGTGTGTGTGTGTGTGTGTGTGTGATGAAAAATATGGTACGTGTGTGT